>BMAV01007173.1:0-55357 GCA_019973955.1 Trichonephila inaurata madagascariensis
GAAAAAGGGAAAAAGTGTTAAATTTTAAAAAAAAAAAACAAAAATAAATGTTGATATTCAAGTAATCTTTGTTTAAATACCTAATTATATGTTTGCTATATTTTAATCCTAATACTTTTTTAAAAACTTAATTTTACTGTTGTTTTTCCTATATATGTCAAGGATTTTTTTTAAAAAAATTTATTTGGTTACATTAGCAACATGAAACAAACAGGCAGTTATATGATTTAAACGCAAGCTATTAAATATAGGTATATAAGCAAAGATATATCAGGCCCTTTTCCTTAAATGTCCTGTGTTGTATTCCTTATTTTTTTTCATTCATTTCCTTTTTTCTTTTTTCATTACACAAAGATTATTCTTTTACGTAGTACCTTATTGATATTCAAAATATTTCTGTTTTAACCATTTAATGCTTAAGGAGAGTGAGAAATATTATCTTAATAATAATCTCTTAGGTTTCCTACCCCAAAATGTCTACTTCTTATAAATTGTACTCAATCAACTTATTTTCGAAATATTGATTACATTAACCCTTAATTTACTAAAAAGTTCAAAATAGAGAGAGAGAGAGAGAGTGAGTAACAACAGTTTCATATAAGAAAAGAATTTTAAAAACATTTTAAGCATCAAAATTTTATACTATTCAAATTATGAAACACAGTTTTCTGAAGAATGAAAATAATAATTTACCACAAATAGCAATGCCAGTCATATATTAAAACAATAATATAAAAATAATAATAATATAATAATATAAAATATTTTTTATATGTGATTTCCAAAAGCGCGTGAAAGCATGAAATATTTGCTAATATCCTCTCTCATGCATTGTATTTAAAAATTAATAGAACTTAATTCCAAATACCTTACACTGAATAAGTAATGTATTCATTGCAATAAGTAACAAATGCTGGAATTTATATAGAAATATTGCCCTTACTTTTGTTCATTAAAATTTTAAAGGATAAGTTTTAAAAATAATTTATGAAATTTAAGGAGCAAAATTCGTTTTAGAAAAAACTGTTTAAACTAATGAAGTTATACAAGACACTGTATAACTTTGAAATGAACATGGTTGAAGTCAGAAATTTAATATGCTTTCTTAAATATAATCAAATTATAAGTTCAAAAATGGGACCACTAATGGTTAATTTTCATAATTATTTAAAATAGCCTCAATGCATACTATGCAAAATAAAAATTCATAAAAATAAATTGCATTATTTATTTATTAACAACACAAAATATACACTACAATTGTATATATTTACATTTGACATATAAAAAAATTTCGAGCATCATACGTCTTAGTAAATTAAATAACATCGAGATAAATTTCTTCTGATGAGAAA
Organism: Trichonephila inaurata madagascariensis; assembly: GCA_019973955.1. Lineage (NCBI taxonomy): Eukaryota > Metazoa > Arthropoda > Arachnida > Araneae > Nephilidae > Trichonephila > Trichonephila inaurata. The sequence goes on from BMAV01007173.1 coordinate 1,356, forward strand.
TAATTACGTGTTATTTCAGAAATGCCATTTGCTTCTAAACAGTAAATATTTACGATCAAATACCTACCTCTCGCTGTTCAAACATTCTTTTCCATAAATTTCGAATCAAAACATGTCTTATCTAATTTATTCCCAATTAAGAAAATACCGAGTAAATATATATTAATTTATGTTTGTCACATTTCAAACATACTGGCATTTATTAGTTCTTTTTTTTCTCCTTAATTTGATAAATTTACCTTGTTATTTGAGACAGAAATTATCAGAAATGATAGGTTTGACAGGTATCATGTTGTTCTTAATTAAAAATAAATAAAAAATGATCTGACGGATCTTCTTTTGGTAAAATTCAGAGTTATCTTTATCAGGAATACTTGATTATCTATGGAGAAAAATTGAAGAATTCCCTTTTGCGTTTAAGTGAATTAATATAATTCATCTCAAAGGATTTTACTCAAAGTAAGTTATGCAAACGGAATAAGCCTCCACGTTCTTTGATATTTTTTATTATATTTTTATCTCGATGGGGAATTTTTAAGTAAAAATTGCTGAATGTAAAGTATTGAACAATGCGAATTAAAGTACAATACTGATATATATTTAAATTATATTAACCATTAGAAAAATGTTTATATGTATTTTTACGTAGATCCGGAATTCCAGGATTTTATGCCAATCAGTCGCAAAGAACAAGACAGTTAGTTCTTTAAGAGCGATGGAAATTTATTGTTGAAAATTCAATCCTTTAAATCAGTGCTTCTCAAACTTTCAATACTGGCGCCCCACTTTTCAATCATAATTTTTATCGCGCCCCCCCTCCCTTATACAATAATAATGTACTGAATGCAATAATAATGCACTTTGACGCTAAAGCTACAAAACGATCTTAATTATAAACCGTACAAATTAATAAAATAAGTATATTAAATTTTATATATGTAACTTTTAAGTAATATATATTTTATTTTTTTCTCGAATTTTTAAATTGGAAAAGATTGTAAAATGCGGTAGCTGCTTTCAAGACAAAAAATAGATCTCCCGCCAAATATAGAAAATGTACTCAGCGTGTCAATTTCTAATCGTAAACCTTCCTTTAAAAACTTTCCTCTGCAAGACAAGCCCATGGAAGTCGCTAAAAACTTATTAAACTTGCTCTTAATTTAGTATTTATAAATTAGTTATAAAATAACTTGTGCAGCACTGATGCATTAAAATTATATGTCTGAAGTACTCGCTCTTCGAACGAGTTCATTTTTAAAAAACTAAAACATCCTTGATAAATAGCTGAATTGTCAGAGAGTAAACCCAAATGCCGGGCAATGTTTACGAAAACGTAAAATGATATTTCAAAATGAATGCTCATATTATAATTAGTTTTAAGTGAACTGTGTAATTTTAAGCTTCACAGAATTAGCATTTAAATTAAGTTAAACAATGAAATAATATAAAATTCCAATGAAGAATAATAGTGTTATTTTTAATATTTAAAAACGAGAAGACTTCAAAAAGTTTTATCCCCGGGGGGAGACACACACCTCGATACTAGCATTAAGGTCACGCGGGCCGATTGAGTCACCCCAATCCTTTTTTTTTTAATTATTTTATTGAACACGATACAAATCGTGATTCCAGTGAATAATTTAATCAAGAAAATAAACTTACCTACTTTCCAGAACTTTTCAATTTTTTCTTTGGTAACAAATAAACAGTTTCGCCAAATTAACGATTTTGTGGTCTTGGGGTCCCACCGACCACTTCCCGGGGTTAAAAATCTTGGCCAAGTAATCCTTCAAAGTGCTCTCTATGATTTTTCAAGTATCATAAAACTCTTTTGCATGGAAAAAAGCGCAACACAGAAATAAATACATTACTTACAACTTCCCTAAATGAGAAACAAACACATAAGAGAGGGGTCATAACTAACTGTACCAATAACTTATAAGGTCAAACAGAGAGATTATCAGCAAAAACAGACTACAGCTATGATGTGCAGTATTTCAAAAATAATCACAGTGATGAATTTTTTATGTTCCTAAATTTTTTCGATTCTGCGTCTGGGATTTGTTTTTTCTCTGAAAGAGCAGTAAAAATCACTCATCATGAGATTACAGCAAATAAAATAAAAGTTTTTTTATATGGTTTTTTGGATCAAAGATAGCTAATTAGGTATTGAAGAAGTTTTTATTTTTGAGAGAGATGATTTATATTGCCTATAAATTATATCAGAGTAAAAGTGCATTTTTTTACTATGTCTGAAAATATTTTGTTTTAATTCATTCCAGATTAAATTAATTATTTTTTAAATCTTTTATTTTCGATATGCTCGCCCCTCGTAGGTATCGCCCCAGTGGCTTCGCGCCCCCTGTGAGAAACACTGCTTTAAATACAGGATTCAGCAGCAATATTCACAAAATAAATCTTAAATCTTAGAAGGTCTTCCCACCTTCAAACAGCACTCAGAAACAATTATCGGTGTTTAAAATACACGTATATAAAAGGTTATTCACAAGCAATCACTCGTTCAACAGCCAGAAGTAAACACTATTCCTTCAACAATCAGAGCAATAACTGATCGCTAGTCAAAACCAGACTGATGACTTTCAGCAAGCATCTCTCAATTTATATCCTCGCGGACAATTCGAGAAAAACACGCTTGCGTCATAGATCTTGAAATTAGTGAGTTTCTCTACTAATTTCTAGAAGAATCAAGAGGGTTCCGAACTCGCCAAAAAATGGTCGCCAATATGATCGCTAAAGTCGCCAACTTGGTTGCCAAAATTGTCACGAACTTGTTTGCCAAAAATGACGCCAACTTGGCTCTATCGCCAAGATTTCGCCAAGTTCCCATTGAATCACATTACAATGTAAGGGACGGCGTTTGCTTTGAATACAATTTCAAAGTAAATTAAATGTAATTTAGAGTAAGATAAGACATTACACATCAAATACAATTATTTACACTATTTGAAGCAAATTCGTAAGAATATAAAGGGGTACACACACACAATCCATGTATGTAAAAAGAATTTAATTTTATAAAAAGTAATCCGTAGCATAAAATTTAGAAAAGATGACTTATTTTCAGATCATATTTTTAAAAGCTCTTTCGTAAAACAAATTAACCCTATACAAACGGCAAGTGTTCAAAAGGTATTCAGAGAAAATTCATTCTAAGAATAAATATATCTTATAATAGTTAAATAAAATAATTTTTCTGCAAAATTATGTATTCGAAAGTTGTTGGTTTCGCAATCATATTATTTTTCAAGACTAAAATCTAAACTTATAATGTTCAAAAGGATTTATAAGTCGTGTAAAGGTGTAAAAAATTCATTTATAATAATAATTTAAAAAATGAAATAACATATTTGTTTTTAAAATTTTAACTACAATATTATATATTATAACTCATTTTCCGCTAAGAACTTTCGGAAATGACCTTTGTTTTATCAATTTACTGAACACTATTTTTTTTATAAGAATACTAAGGTTACATTTCGAAAACTTGTACATTTTGTTGACCTAAAATAAATTAAGTCAGAAACATTTGAAAAGATTTCCTGAAATGTTGCTGGAGGTATATAAAAATGATTATAATTAGGTACTTTTTTTTTTAATTGAATTTTTTGAAATATAAATCTGAAATTTTGTAAAGGTGCTAAATTCAAATTATTTTCAAGTTCATTTATGCATAATCTCTTTCTCTCTCTCTCTCTCTTTGAGTAATTTATTTAAAAGAGATTACTAACTTATAGTTCTGAATTAGATATTATTGCGATAGTTTCAAAATACTAGACGTAAGATTGCTTAAAATGCTCCGATTTCTAAAAAATATTAACATCTGAATTACACGTCAGAGAAAGAAGAAAAATTCAAATGCTTCAAATAATAAAAACAGAAAGGAAAACACATCTAATATGCATACAAATAATCTTCTTTAGAGATTTAAGATTCAGTTCACACACACTCCAAATACTATGGGAAGAGCCATCTGAAAAAATATAAATGTGTACGAATAACTCATACCTCTTCCTTTATGAGCTTTTGAAGCCCTCAGTAGACGCTTAAGACACTTTCTCAATTTAAAAGAAAAATATCTTCAGAAAAAAAAATTTATCGAAAATCAATTATTTTGATTCTCTATTCAAACATATGACCAATGGAGATTAGAAATAACACAAATTCAAATAATTTTATAATTGAAAATAAGAAAAATTCAATCCTCAAAATTACATTTATGATTAACTCTGAAAACATAAATCTAATTAGGAACTTTATTACTAAAGCAGTGCTTCTCAAACTTTCAATACTGGTGCTCCCCTTTTCAAACACAATTTTTATCGCGTGCCCCTTGTACATTAATAATGCACTTTGACACTAAAGCTACAATCTTTTCTTATTATAAATCGTACAAATTAATAACATAAGTATTAAATTTTGTGTATATGTTAGCGCAAGCAAAAATAATAATTAAATGTGGATAATTACTGTGTTATTTTCCTTTCTCCACACAATTTTTAAGTGGAACATATTGCAAATGGGTAGCTGCTTAGAACAAAATATAGATATCAGCTAAATATAGAAAAAAGAAATCAGAGGGTCAATTTCTAATCATAAAATTCCTTTGAAAATCTTTGCTCTGCAAGACAAGCCCATGGAAGTCGCTATAATATACTTATTAAAAACTTGTTCTTAATTTAGTATTAATTAATTAGTTACGCATAAAATACTCTGTGCAGCACACACACACACTATTTCTACATTAAAAAGTATACCGGCTGAAGAACGCGCTCTTTGCCCGGTTCATTTATAAGAAAATAAAACATTATTGATATAATCTTTGAATTGTAAGGAGTAAAGCCAAGTGCGCGACTATGTTTACAAAAATGTAAAATGATTTTTTTAAATGATTGCTCAAAAAATTATAATTAGTTTTTAAGCGAACTATAATTTAAGCCTTACAAATTAGCATTTAGGGGTGATGTTGAATAATGAACAATAACATAAAAATCCGATGAAGAATAATTGTATTATTTTTAATATTTAAAAGAGAAAAGTCTTCAACATGTTTTAACCCTGGGCCAGGCGCGCACTCGATACTAATGGTCAAGCGGGGTTATTGAGTCACGGGATTCCTTTTTACTATTATTTTTTATAGTACACAACAAAATCGTAATTCCAGTGAATAATTTAATTAAGAGAAAATATACTTAAAAATTTTCAAGGACTTTTAAATTTTCTTTGATAATTTTAGGAAAAAATCCAAGAAAACTGAACTAAAATGTTTCAAATGTGCGTGACCTTATAAAAAGACACAAATCACAAACACTTTTCGATAACGTTACAGCAATGTTATTTGCAGGCAAAATTGTAATATTTTGTTCAAGTTATTGTAATTTCACATTCCTTTGATGCGCGACAAATAGCATGTTGTACTTTTGCTTGCTTGTGTGTTTTGACAAAGCAAAAGAAGTGTCTTCTCTCATACTAATGGCTTCATATTTTTAGTTGATGGAGTTCTTTTTTAGTAGCATTTTAAAATGTTTCTTTCGGTTCATGTTCATGCTTTTCTCAAATTTACTTTAATATGCATTATTTCCAGCAGTTTTATATCTTTTTCAGTTTAACATCTTTTCAATAGGATCCAAAAGATGCCCATTTCTTTTTTATATATATATATTCTGATCATTTACCAAATATTTACCTGCTCATCATGCTCATTTACCAAACCACAATAAGTCGTACAACAAGGCGATCAAAGTCACTAAGTTATTCATAGGGGGATGTAGCATGAACACAAAAAATATTTTGGAAAAAAAGTGATCTCACCGGGAACTCAGTCAAAACAAGTACCTTAAGACTGTAAAAAAACGTTTGTCGCTCCCAAAAAAGAGGGAGATATGTGAAAAATATGTTTTAGTTTACGTTAAAATTGTTAAACAGGAAGATAGTGTCAGGGCCATTGGTAACAATTAAACAGTTTTGCCACACAGAATTACCGATTTCGTGCACTTTGTGCTCGGCATGACTGCTCCCGGATTAAAAGAGTACTTAATACTAAATGGATGTTCTAAAAAATTGTGTAAAACGTTTTTCATTATGCTTTATATGTTTGGGAATACTCATAAAAATAAATCTTGGCCAAGTAATCCTTCAAAGTGCTCTCAGTGCTTTACCAAAAGTCATAAAAATATTTTACAAGGAAAAAAAAGCGCAGCAGAAATAGTTTATTTACAGCTTCCTAAATGAAAAAACAAATATATAAGAGCAGGGATGTAACTAATAACTGTATAAAGTAAGTTCAAAGGTCAAACCGCAGCAAATACATTCTGCCGCCTACAGCTAATGTACAATATTTCAATAATATATAACAGTGATAGGATTTTATCTCCCTAAATTTTTTGATTAGGTCTGGGTTTTGTTTTTCTGTGAAAAGAGTAATATTTTAAATTTGAAAAGCGTAATAAAAAAAATCTCATCATGTGGGATTACAGCAAAATCAAATCAAATAGTTTTTATTTGGTTATAGTATCAAAAAGATAGCTAATGAGATTTGGTATTTTAAAGCTTTTATTTTTATGACGTAATATCGCAGTGATATATATAAATTATATCAGTGTAAATGTGTATTTTTTTATTATGTCAGAAAGTATTTTGCTTTACTTCATTCCAGTAAATAATTTTTTTTAATCTTTTATTTTCGATATGCTCGCGCAACCCTCGTAGGTTTATCGTCCCAGAGGGCGCGCCCACAGTTTGAGAAACACTGTACTAAAGTGATGAAGTTTCTTATATATTGAGCTTCCGTATAACTTGCACTATAAAGATAATTAGCAGTTTTAGTTTATATTAAGCTGCATGTTTTATCCATAATAATGCTTTGTTAAATCATAAATAACTTTCTAGTTTTAAATTTTAATGATTAATTAACTTATGTATGATACGTATAATAATGAAATTTGTTAAAGATTTTTGGTCCCCTTTTATATACCTGTTTACAGCATTTACTATTTTTTAATTAATAAAATATGATTATGTGTGCTTATTTTATTATAGACAGTTTCAAAAGGAATAAAAAAAGTGTTTGAAATAAAAATAATTGAATGGTTTTAAATTAACTACTAATGTTAAATAAAATTTTTAATCCATATCCCATTTCTCTCAAAATTAGTTTTATAAACAAATTTTAATTTATTAAACAATTAAATATGGTTTTTTTAACGCAACACTCATATGATGAAAAAATTCTCAAAACAATGGCGTCATAAAATGTTCTATATATCTTTATAACATGGCAACTTTTTTCAAAAAGGATGATTGTTTAAAAATGTAATTGTGTTTAGAACTATTTTAGATTAAATGTAATTCAAACATTGTACTAAATTACTCAATGTTTGCAGAATACCATCTCCTCTATCATTGCTGCAAATATTTCTTCAGGAGTTATGCTTTGCATTGAAATTATCCACAATGTTATTGTTCCTAACATAAAGTTAGGCAAAAAATTTATAAGTAGTTTTTTATTCTGAAGATGGTAAACATTTAAGAATACGTAATGGTTTCCTCTTAAAAATGTCTTGATACCTAAAATCTCATAATTCAATGCCTGATGCAGTTAAAAATATACGAAATTTTTTCCATTCATAATGAAGAAGGCCAAGATATAGCCTCCACCTCTGGAGGTCCTATCGACCCTAAAGCGCGGCTCTGTAACCTGTAATTTTCAAAACTCAAATTTCATAAATTTTGGTTGAGTCGTGGTTGCGCAGTGGTCAAGGTAACTGACTTGTGGCAGGCATGCCTTGAGTTCGAGTCTAGTGCCGCTGAAGACCCATAATGTAGGGGAGAGATGCACGTTAATTCTGTCGAGAGCTCAAACGTTCTCTCATTGGCGTGGTGTGTTAATTAGGGGAGGGGGTACCAGTTCAGGTGTCGCCATCGTCACTTGATCATGGTTCATAAAAGTGTGGTACGTCATAAAAAGTCCTCGTGTAAATGAACCGTGCGACGCGACGTTAATATTCACTCCACACTCAAAAATTGTGTTTCCTGTATAGAGGATACATGAACTTTGTTGAAATGCACGATTTCTAAGGGTTTTGTCGAGAGTTTAACATTGCCGAAATAGTGTGGCCGTTACTATTACATAGTAGAGTTATCAGAGCTTGTGGAATTTGTAATTTACTTGTCGGATGAGTATCCCTTCCTGAATCTTGAGCGTATCTTTGCATAAATGTTAATCAAAAGCTACAGAATCCATGAGAATTAGGTAATGTGCATATTTTTTGTTCAAAGGACGGAAGCACAAAATAGCAGAAGTCTGTTTTGTTCCCCGTATTTCCTCATTTTAGCTGGATAAATGGAATGATCTACACATCTAGGGTGACCCTTTCAAAAAAAAATTCCCAAAGTACTTCACTCAAATTTAACCCAGGAACATACTCTCACCTCAATAAGGTGATGAACAAGACTTTGAGAGGAACAAGTACCCTCAATATTATATAGCAAAATAATTAAAAGAAATACTTCATATCCTGTTGAGTATTCTGTTAAATAGTTAAGTAAACCTCGATGTTAGAATATTTCTAATAATAAATTTTAAATCAAGTATTCACAGTTTCAAACACTACTTTCAGATTTATATTTGATGCATGTGAACACAATTTTCTAGGCAGATTTCAGTCTATTTTATAGTTTATCATGACTCTCATTTTTAACATTTGTCAGAGAATAAGAAAGGTTCCAGATAGTCATCTATATACAGTGGCATAACGTACATGAGTGCATTGCGGGGCCCAAAGCCTGACTGACGCTAAGTACATACCCTTTGTAAGATCCCGCTTGTGACCCCAAACCTGTCTTTTCGGGAGGGATCCTAATATTCTCCGTTACGCCATTATCTATATATAAAAATTATGTATCTAGTTGTGGTGAAGCTACTGAAAGATGGCCGCAACTGGTTTAAACGTATGTTACAAGGTCGCTCTAATATCATATTTTTTCTTTGATTTGCTCATAACTTATCTTATTATGGTGATTATACTTAGTGCTAGTGTTTTGAAAAAATGATGATGTTTGTCTACGGTTCTGAATAGCTTTTCATCTGGCATTCATTTTCTTTGTGGTGATGACGAGATCAGGACAATGGATAATTATTTATCACGCCTTCACCCAATCACTCTTGGAAATCTTTGGGGCCAGAATGGCATTTCTTTCTAACCTTCTCAAGAAGAAAAGCGATATGTAGATTAGGAATGACTATATATATATTGGAGCTTTTGCATTAGTGAGAGAAGTCTTAAGGAGGCTGGCTGGAGCCCGGCGAGTATTATAGGAGCCCTATACAAGTCGGTTAGAAGCCAGAAAGTTGCATAGTAGCCTGATCAAGTTGGATATTAGTAATATATAGAAGATATAAAGCTTGGTTGGTGATCGCCATGTAATATCGGTAAGTGATAGCTTATTAAACTTTAATTATAGAGCAGACTCTAGTTAGTTAAGGAATCGGCTATAGATAAAGATTCGGAGGTTAATTTATCATAAAGGTAGTGAGTATGATTTAATGCGCTATTTTCTAAGAATTGTTAATTACGTCATATCACTCCTGATCGTTTCCCTATAAGTAAGACTTGTATTGCATTAATTAATATATATTGAGATAAATAAATTAGTTTTATTATGGAAGTTTCGAGTGGTCAATCTTTTATCCCTACAAATCTAGATCACGTGGACGAAGAGATGATACCCCTGGGGCGCGGGGTACCACAACTTCTTTGGGAAAAATGAATTAAATTTGGATATGTATTCAGAACTCTCTGCTGATTATTTGGATTTTTTCTTCAGAGAAACACACATACATACAAAGTTCTTCACACACACACACACAACCCTCAACCGCTTGAAAAAGTAATAATAGACATTTTTCTAAAATATATGAAAAATTCTTCATAGCATGCAGAGTGAACTTATAAAAAGTGAACATTAAAGGGTTTTTGTGTTCTACAACTGTGAAATAAAAAGGGTGTAAAAACTTCAACATTTTAAATCAACATAAAAATCTTCCACTTTTTCACACTATTAAGTACAATTACTTAGGTGCCACACAATAAAAAATGTGCCTTTTAAGCTTATCTTCTAAATTTACAAATAATAACTGTTTAAAGGGTTAATTGAGTTTGTACTTCCAAAACCTGTTTTTAACAAAATACTCGGAAAAGATTTTATTAAACCATTTAAACATTTAAGAAGATTGTGCCGCTTTTTTTACAGTTAATTAACACATTAGGTAACAATTGAAAATTCGAGCGTATTTAGTATGGAACAAAACATGCGCAAAAGATAAAACGACCCAGTCCTCAGAAATTTTTCAGTAAAAAGTTTTATTTATATTTTTTTTTTTAATATTCTGGTTGCTTAACTGAAACAAAAAGTCAATTTTTCATTCATATTACAAAGAGAAAGTAAAAAGATTACAAACTGAAAGCAGTTTCAAAAGCTTTTTTTTTTATATGTATATAAAAGCTTAAGATATTTAAAAACTATACATAAATTTTAAGAAACTGGAAAGAGTACATTTTAAGGATCTTTGTGAAAACTTTTTAAACCTTTATCATTATTCTTTTAAAGAAAATCAAGCTCTTAGCTGTTTGCCTATTAAGAGCTTCAAATAGTTTTTATTTCTAAAAATAACTTTAAAATCGCTTCGAAATCTCATCGAAAATCTAAGAGGATTTATAATTTTCTCTTTTTACTATGCATTAAAACTCTCTGTTGTACATCTTTTCTTTTTATAAATTGCAATAGCTATCTTGTAAATGCCATTGAAGGTATATTTATTAAAATGTTTCTACTTTGTTACAAAACTTTTCTTATTAATTTATATATTTTCAAGTATTTTTTTTTCATGAGATGTTATTCAAATTCTGGAAGTTCAAGTATTGTAAACATTAATAAAAGCACTGAAATTAAATAAAAAATAATTTCAGTGTATATATTTATAGTGAGAGAGAGGGATAGATTTTTTAAAAATTACACAGCAATTCTGTAGGCAGAGTATATATATATATATATATATAAATGTCGTATTTATTTTAAAGATTTCTAATTTAAATGTTCTTTTAATGATTACATCGATTTAAACGATGAAGTTGTTAAAATATAGAAAGGATTTCTAAATATTATTTTGTAACTCTGGGTACATCTGTATGATATTGTTGACTGATGTTTAGTTTTCATGTTTAGTATTTTAAATTTAGCCTAATAATAACATAGTTGGTATTTTATGAAGCATTTTACGTTCGGTCCTAGGAGAGCTCACACCCTTGGCGCGAATTATTTTGGTTGGCGATAATTGTGCTATCTTGGTAACCCTACTTTGATGCACTTGATATGATAAACCTAATTAGTTCTCGAATTTTCGTATTTTGCTGGTGGGCATTTCGAATATCATTTTGTTGTTGGGCACTGGGCTGGGGAAATATGGCTGTGTGTGAGTGAATATACCTTAGAATTTTTTTTTACTTTGTTGAAGGCAAAAGGTAAGATTGAATTTATTGAATGGTGTATGAAGGAAGGATTGCTTGCTCCGACTTATGGATGTTCTAAATGTGATGAGCGAATGAAATTATACGAACGAAAGAGCTTTCTTCAAAATCGTACCAGCCACGCTGAAGGCATGTTCAACAATTACTTCGCCGAAGTATATATGGTGGCGCTCAAGCGATCATTGGCTTAGCGATGAGACTTTTTTAAAATCTGTTGTTACGCTGTACCCTCCACTCGGAAAAGATAAGCAGTAAGAAATAAGTGCTGTTTTTATATTTTTTATCTTAAATGTTTAATTTCTGTATTGTTTACATATATGTTAGTTATGCATTTTCCTAATCCCGCTATATTCACTTGCCGACATTGTCAGCAGCGCTTGGCGACATATCTTTCTAGCTTGGCGCTTTTTTCAGTTTGTCGCCAAGGATGTGGGCTCTCCTAGGATTTTACCGCATTTTAAGCTTGACAAATGACGTCTTTTGAAAATATTAATTCGTCTTAAGTGTATTTTAAAATGATTTAGAAATAATTGTAATAAATTTGTAACACATTTGAACCTCAATCATTCGAAGAGAAGTGATATACGTTTCAGAAGAAAATTTGATGACATAAAAACCCCTAATTAGAAGTATTGTAATCAAAAAGTTCCCGTAATGATCACCTACATTCACACTGGTGTATGTTGGAGGAGAAATATCTCTTTTGGAGGTCAGAAGCACTAATAAGAAAAACACACAGTCATCTGGATTTTATTTCTGGTACTATCGACATTAGCTGCGACGTTTCTACAACCAAAGCAATTTTCATTCGTTGAATTTTGAAATGTCGCTTTTGGAGCAGCGTGCAGACATCAAATTCTGCTTTTTTCTCGATAAATAAACTTCTGAGATTTTCAAGAGGCTGAATCAAGCATACGGAAACGATGTCATGAAAAATATAGCTGTGTACGAGTGACATAAGCGTTTTGGTGATATGATCACTGGGCGCCCCTCTACTTTTACCACAGATGAGAATGTTGAGCGCTTTCGAGAAATCGTGTGTACGGGCGACAAATAATCATTGTTGATATTGCTCTGAACTTGGATTTCACATGGCAAAATCCACAGCATTCTTCATGATGATTTATGAAAATGATTTCTAAACCGTTCCTGTTCAATTTCCTTTTAGCGTTAATAAATTGATATTCAACCCCTAAAAATGTTCACTTGATTTTCTATTTTAGAATTAGTCATTTAAAAGAGAATGCCTTGAACTGTCTATTTTTTGAAGTCAACTTCTTATATGGCCCGTTGAAATTTTTCGCTACGTGTTACCAGTTACGGTTACGCGATGAAAGTTAGTTAAAGATTATGAATTTTCTACCGACTTTTATCACGTTTTTTTTTAAAAAAGCTTTCTTGAGAGTTTAACAAATATTCATATCCTGTAACCACAAGATGTAATTTAATATATAAATTTAAACTAAAATAAAATCAAAAACTCTAGAAATTTCTAATAATAAATGAAACAACTCAACTTGTATTGAAGCGATTTTATAAATAAAAAGATTTATGGTTTTATGTAAATGGCAATAGTGAAAAAATAAATAAATAAGTATTATAGAATGCCGAGAGTTTTTGTGTGTGGTTGTGTGTGTGTGAATTATTTAAACTAATCTGTTTTATTATAGCGTGCACACAACAAAAGCCATCTAATTCTTTTATCAAACACAGACAAAAACAATTACAGAATGGGAAAAGATCATTTTCGCCACGATGTATTTTTTTTTTACAAAATATTTATATATTTTTTATTTTTGATATTTTCACAAATGGTCAAAAATCGATACGTTTATATGAAAATGATTTCTAAGCCATTCGGTTCAATTAAATAAGAGAATAAAGAAAAAGATGATAAAATTGATTTTCGACCTAAAAAAGTCCATGTTTTTCTCTTTTAGAATCCAGTCATTTAAAAAAAGATACCAAAACTGTTGTTTTTTTTTTACGTTTTCAAAAAATACTCAAAATTTTAAGTAAATATTAAATAACTAGTAATTTTATAAAAAGCAATCTCACAAAAACATTTGTCCTGTGTGTAGAACAATATTATCCATAATCTGCAAAATAATGAAAAATTACTTAAAAAGTTTTGAGTTTTAAAAATTACTTTGGCTTTTCGTCTATTATTAGCCTTTTCACTAAATTTTTACTAAAATATTACTTAGGTTTTTCGTTTTAAAATTTACCATTGTTTTCTCAATAGATTAATGTGAAATTGTAAGCCATTAACTTAAGAAATTAAGCCTTCAAAAATATAAACTTTTAATAAAAAGCGCGATTTCATGAAAAGCCAAGGGTTTGGCGACGAAAACCAGTTTGAGCCAAAAATGGCAATCAACATCTTGATCACCACGTCCGCTTCACATTTCTTAGAGGGGTTACACTAGAAAAACTGGAGACAAATGAAAATGCTTATTGTGGTGAGGGGAAAAAATGCGAATGAAAAATTTATTTTTGTTTCAATAATGACATCTACTTAGTAACATTACTAACTACTTACTATTTTAAATTTACTACTATTACAAAAATAAAAGATGTCCATAGAACAGTGTTTCTAAAACTGTGGGGCGCGCCCCCTGGGGGGGCGCGAGCATATCGAAAATAAAAGGTTTAAAAAAATTAATCTACTGGAATGAAAAAAAATAAATACTTTCTGATATAATAAAAAATACAGATTTACATTGATATGATTTATATGTATCATCTGGTGAGAAAAAAAGGTCATCAAAATAAAAATATTCTACTTTGAACGCTCATTAGCTATCTTTGATCCTATAACTAAATAAAAAATATTTTGTTTGCTTTGCTGTAATCTACGATGAGAGAGATTTTTTATTACGTTTCTTTTAACTTAAATAATATTACTTTCGCACAGCTTTCGAACTTTACTGGTATGATTTACCTGCATCCCTTTTCTTTTTAGGGGAAGTTGTAAATTATATAATTCTGTTGCTCTTTTTTTTTTCACGTGAAAAGTTTTTTGATACATGGATAAGCATATTGAGCACTTTGAAGGATTAATTGTACGTTTATTTTATGAGTATAATGCGTATATAATACAAAATCGTTAATTCTGGGAGAAAACTGTTTATTTGTTACCAATGACCTTGACAGAGAATCCTCTAATATGACAGTCTTAATGGGAGCTAAAATGAATTGATAACATATCTCTTTTTTGGGAGTGGCAAGTTTTTAGAATCTTAAGGTACTTGTTTAGACCGAGTTCAGCACGACCACTATTTTCAAAAATATTTTCTTGAACATGCTGCATTTTCCCTATGAATAACTTAGTGGTTTTAATTGTGATGTTGTTGTACGACTGATTATATGGTTTTATAAATGTAAATGAGCAGAATCTAAAAAAAGGAAGTGGGCATCTGTGATGATCTCTCTGAAAGGAAATTGAAGCTGATCAAACAAAGGGAAACACTTGCTGAAATAATGCATATTAATCATGTTAGCGAAAGTAAATTTGAGAAAAGCAATAAACATGAAACGAAAGAGGAAAGTTTCAATATTAGCTCTACATTAAGAACTTTTATCAGAAAATGTATGAAGCCATAGCAGCACACTCAAAATGCACTTCACTCTGTCAAAAAAAGACACAAGCAAGAAAAGTTCAACAAGATATTTGTCGATCATCAAAAGGATATTAAAATTACAAAAACGTGAACAAAATGTGGCAGTTGCTTGCAAATAACTTTCCTGTAATGTTAGCAAAACGTTTCTTTTGATTTGTGTCCTTTATTGAGTCACACTTACATTTGGAACAATTTAGTTCAGTTTTATTGGATATTTTCTCAAATTATGAAAGACAAATAGAAAAATCCTTGAAATGGGTAAAGTATATTTTCTCTTAGTTAAATTATTCACTGAAATTGTGATTTTTTATCTTGTATAATGAAAATAATTATATAAAAATTGGGGTGCATCACTCCCGCGACCATTAATGTGGTATCGAGTGCACCTTATCGGGCTTTTCTCGCTTTAAATATTAAAAAAATAACACAATTGTTATTCATTAGAATTTTATATTCTTTTTATTACTTAACATTTTATTCTAAACTAATTCTGCGAGGCTTAAAATTACAGTTCATTCAAAACCGTTTATAATATAATTATTCATTTCAATAAATCATTTTACATTTTTGTATACATTGTCATGCACTTGGTTTTACTCCTTACAATTTAGCTATTATATCAGAATAATATATTATCATTTTTAAATAAATAAACTCGTGTTAAGAGTGGGTACTTCAGCCAGTATAAAGAACAAGTTTAATAATTATCAGTGACTTCCATGGGCTTGTCTTGCAGAGCAAAGTTTTCAAAAGGAAGGCTAAAATTAGAAATTGACACTCAGAGTTATTTTTGATATTTAGCTCAGATCTATATTTTGTCTTCAAAGTAGCCATCGCAGAAATCAGTTCACAAGGTAGGATGTTAAAAATGGTAATAGTATACGAAATACTTTTGTTTCAGTGCAGAAAATTCAGCATCCACCTCTATCAGAAATTCAAAAGAGTGATTTATTACAAAAGTTGCCCTTTAATTTCGTCACTGGATGTGAAATCTATGAGGATCTCTTTTTCGGCAGTTGAGAGCCCTTCTGAAGTATTTTGAAATGGATCCTAACCCATTCGTAACTTGCTATCAATTTGCCCTCGTCTGTGTACTTGTTGATGATTTATTATCGTCGAATGCTCACTGTGATTTAAAATATATCTATGATTTTGTTTAATCCACTGCCGTAAATACTTAATACAAGTGATTATAATTAACGCGTGAATTATAAATGTACATTCAAGAGAGATTCCGTAGCTAATCGATTCGGCCAAGACTGACTGGAATTGTACAAAGTACAGCATTTTTACATGTTTTTGTGCAGACGTCTGTTAGGTTTCCTAGACTCACATGTACGTTCGCGAGGATGCCAGTTGTAATGGATATGATAAAGAGCAACATAGATTAGGCTATTTTTTTATAATGACATTTTGTACTTTTTAGAAATGGATCTTGAAGGAAATAAACTAATTAAATATTATTTCTCAATCTGTTTCAATTTAAAAATTAAATTGAAAAATAAAATAATTAACTTCTTACTTAAAGTATATATATATAATTTACTTAAAATATAAATTACTTAAGAGTAACATATATAAAAATATTTATACTTATCTTATTAATACTGATTTAAGAACAAGTTTAATAAGTATTAGCGGCTTCCATGGGTTTGTCTTGCAGAGCAAGTTTTTAGAAATTGACCCTCTGAGTTCTTTTTTCTACATTTAGCTGATATCTATATTTTTGTCTTCTAAGCAGCCACCGCATTTTTGCAATATGTTCCAATTTAAAATCCACACACACAGAGAAAGGAAAAATAACATAACAATTATCCTATTACTTAATTTTTTTTTTTTGCTTAAAAAGTAACACATACAAAATTTAATACTTATGTTAATTTGTACGGTTTATAATTAGATCGTGTATTGTAGCTTTGGCGTCAGGGCATTATTATTGCATTCAGTAATTTATTAATGTATAAAGGGGGCACTTGATAAAAATTGTGATTGAAAAGAGGAGGCGCCAGTATTGAAAGTTTGAGAAACACTGCCATAGAAGATTTCTATCAATTAGTGAGAATGTCAAACGAAAAAACACACACAAAAGGACATGTTATTTCGCATCTTTTTATCATAATATCAATTCCATGTCCGATATTTTTACCGGCCTGGCGGAAGCGCTAAACATTCGTCATTAAACTTTTGAAGGAAATTTACAATCGCTGTAAGAATCATGATGGATACTGTCGTGCTTATATAACCTGTTGCTTCAAATGTTAAAAGCAGCAGTAGCTATTTCAGGAAAAACTGTTCATACAGCTTTAAAAAACTGCTTTATCAAGATTACTTACGTTACATTCTGAAACCATCAGCAATACCAGCGAACTCTTTTCAAATGCATAGAAGTCATAGTCATTGATGAGATAAGTATGATCAGTGCTCAATTATTATTGAAGGCTGATTCCAAATTAAAGCAAATAACTGGAAATTTTTCAGTCAGATTTTGGTCGATTAGATATTATTTTAATGGGATATTTACAGCAATTACCATCAATTCGTTCTACGCCCATTTACACGCAAACCGACAGACCATCGTTGAACAATTGTAGGGTGAAATCTAAAATTTTATGAACTAAATGAAGTCATACTTCCAAGCGAATCAACTATTTTTCTTCTATACTTACACATTTTGGAAACGAACAACTTGATGAAATATAAATATATAGCTTTCTTATTGAGCCTCGTTTTTTGTATTGTGAAAGAAGCTGAATTTACCCTTAAATTCGCATTTTTAAGTTTCTATGAGAAAAAATTATATCAGCTAGTTCTCAAGTAATAATAAAAATGGAAAAAATATGGAAAGAAAAAATTTAAGCAGTTTTTAAATTGAATTTAAAGTCATTTTTTTGTTTGTTGCAGAAGTGCAACATTGCGCAATAATGCTGTAAATTAGTTAACAAATAAACAGTTTCGCCAAATTAACGATTTTTGTGGTCTGTGTGTCCCACACGACCACTTCCGGAGTTAAAGTCTTGGCCAAGTAATCCTTCAAAGGAACTCTCTATGATTTTTCAAGTATCCTTAAAACTCTTTTTGCATGGAAAAAAGCGCAACTTACAAAGAAATAAATACATTACTTACAACTTCCTAAATGAGAAACAAACACATAAGAGAGGGTCATAACTAACTGTACCAATAACTTATAGGTCAAACAGAGAGATTATCAGCAAAAACAGACTACAACTATGATGAAAGTGCAGTATTTCAAAATAATCACAGAGATGAATTTTTATGTTCCTAAATTTTTTTCAGTTACGTCTGGGATTTGTTTTCTCTGAAAAACAGTAAAATCACTCATCATGAGATTACAGCAAATAAAAATAAAAGTTTTTTATATGGTTTTTGGATCAAAGATAGCTAGTAGGTATTGAAGAAGTTTTATTTTTTGAGAGATGATTTATATTGCCTATAATTATATCAGAGTAAAAGTGCATTTTTACTATGTCTGAAAATATTTTGTTTTAATTCATTCAGATTAAATTAATTATTTTTAAAATCTTTTATTTTCGATATGCTCGCCCCTCGTAGGTATCGCCCCAGTGGCTTCGCGCCCCCTGTGAGAAACACTGCTTTAAATACGGATTCAGCAGCAATATTCACAAAATAAATCTTAAATCTTAGAAGGTCTTCCCACCTTCAAACAGCACTCAGAAACAATTATCGGTGTTTAAAATACACGTATATAAAAGGTTATTCACAAGCAATCACTCGTTCAACAGCCGAAGTAAACACTATTCGCTTCAACAATCAGAGCAATACTAACTGATCGCTAGTCAAAACCAGACTGACTGACTTTCGGCAAGCATCTCTCAATTTATATCCCTCGCGGATAATTCGAGAAAAACACGCTTGCGTCATAGATCTTGAAATTAGTGAGTTTCTCTACTAATTTCTAGAAGAATCCAGAGGGTTCCGAACTCGCCAAAAATGGTCGCCAATATGATCGCTAAAGTCGCCAACTTGGTTGCCAAAATTGTCACGAACTTGTTTGCCAAAAATGACGCCAACTTGGCTCTATCGCCAAGATTTCGCCAAGTTCCCATTGAATCACATTACAATGTAAGGGACGGCGTTTGCTTTTGAATATTACAATTTCAAAGTAAATTAAATGTAATTTAGAGTAAGATAAAGACATTACACATCCAAATACGAATTATTTACACTATTTGAAACAAAATTCGTAAGAATATAAGGGGTACACACACACAATCCATGTATGTAAAAAGAATTTAATTTTATAAAAAGTAATCCGTAGCATAAAATTTAGAAAAGATGACTTATTTTCAGATCATATTTTTAAAAGCTCTTTCGTAAAACAAATTAACCCTATACAAACGGCAAGTGTTCAAAAGGTATTCAGAGAAAATTCATTCTAAGAATAAATATATCTTATAATAGTTAAATAAAATAATTTTTCTGCAAAATTATGTATTCGAAAGTTGTTGGTTTCGCAATCATATTATTTTTCAAGACTAAAATCTAAACTTATAATGTTCAAAAGGATTTATAAGTCGTGTAAAGGTGTAAAAAATTCATTTATAATAATAATTTAAAAAATGAAATAACATATTTGTTTTTAAAATTTTAACTACAATATTATATATTATAACTCATTTTCCGCTAAGAACTTTCGGAAATGACCTTTGTTTTATCAATTTACTGAACACTATTTTTTTTATAAGAATACTAAGGTTACATTTCGAAAACTTGTACATTTTGTTGACCTAAAATAAATTAAGTCAGAAACATTTGAAAAGATTTCCTGAAATGTTGCTGGAGGTATATAAAAATGATTATAATTAGGTACTTTTTTTTTAATTGAATTTTTTGAAATATAAATCTGAAATTTTGTAAAGGTGCTAAATTCAAATTATTTTCAAGTTCATTTATCATAATCTCTTTCTCTCTCTCTCTCTCTTTGAGTAATTTATTTAAAAGAGATTACTAACTTATAGTTCTGAATTAGATATTATTGCGATAGTTTCAAAATACTAGACGTAAGATTGCTTAAAATGCTCCGATTTCTAAAAAATATTAACATCTGAATTACACGTCAGAGAAAGAAGAAAAATTCAAATGCTTCAAATAATAAAAACAGAAAGGAAAACACATCTAATATGCATACAAATAATAATCTTCTTTAGAGATTTAAGATTCAGTTCACACACACACTCCAAATACTATGGGAAGAGCCATCTGAAAAAATATAAATGTGTACGAATAACTCATACCTCTTCCTTTATGAGCTTTTGAAGCCCTCAGTAGACGCTTAAGACACTTTCTCAATTTAAAAGAAAAATATCTTCAGAAAAAAAAATTTATCGAAAATCAATTATTTTGATTCTCTATTCAAACATATGACCAATGGAGATTAGAAATAACACAAATTCAAATAATTTTATAATTGAAAATAAAAAAAATTCAATCCTCAAAATTACATTTATGATTAACTCTGAAAACATAAATCTAATTAGGAACTTTATTACTAAAGCAGTGCTTCTCAAACTTTCAATACTGGTGCTCCCTTTTCAAACACAATTTTTATCGCGTGCCTTGTACATTAATAATGCACTTTGACACTAAAGCTACAATCTTTTCTTATTATAAATCGTACAAATTAATAACATAAGTATTAAATTTTGTGTATATGTTAGCGCAAGCAAAAATAATAATTAAATGTGGATAATTACTGTGTTATTTTCCTTTCTCCACACAATTTTTAAGTGGAACATATTGCAAATGGGTAGCTGCTTAGAACAAAATATAGATATCAGCTAAATATAGAAAAAAGAAATCAGAGGGTCAATTTCTAATCATAAAATTCCTTTGAAAATCTTTGCTCTGCAAGACAAGCCCATGGAAGTCGCTATAATATACTTATTAAAAACTTGTTCTTAATTTAGTATTAATTAATTAGTTACGCATAAAATACTCTGTGCAGCACACACACACACTATTTCTACATTAAAAAGTATACCGGCTGAAGAACGCGCTCTTTGCCCGGTTCATTTATAAGAAAATAAAACATTATTGATATAATCTTTGAATTGTAAGGAGTAAAGCCAAGTGCGCGACTATGTTTACAAAAATGTAAAATGATTTTTTTAAATGATTGCTCAAAAAATTATAATTAGTTTTTAAGCGAACTATAATTTAAGCCTTACAAATTAGCATTTAGGGGTGATGTTGAATAATGAACAATAACATAAAAATCCGATGAAGAATAATTGTATTATTTTTAATATTTAAAAGAGAAAAGTCTTCAACATGTTTTAACCCTGGGCCAGGCGCGCACTCGATACTAATGGTCAAGCGGGGTTATTGAGTCACGGGATTCCTTTTTTTATTATTTTTATAGTACACAACAAAAATCGTAATTCCAGTGAATAATTTAATTAAGAGAAAATATACTTAAAAATTTTCAAGGACTTTTAAATTTTCTTTGATAATTTTAGGAAAAAATCCAAGAAAACTGAACTAAAATGTTTCAAATGTGCGTGACCTTATAAAAGACACAAATCACAAACACTTTTCGATAACGTTACAGCAATGTTATTTGCAGGCAAAGTGTAATATTTTGTTCAAGTTATTGTAATTTCACATTCCTTTGATGCGCGACAAAGTAGCATGTTGTGAACTTTTGCTTGCTTGTGTGTTTTGACAAAGCAAAAGAAGTGTCTTCTCTCATACTAATGGCTTCATATTTTTAGTTGATGGAGTTCTTTTTTAGTAGCATTTTAAAATGTTTCTTTCGGTTCATGTTCATGCTTTTCTCAAATTTACTTTAATATGCATTATTTCCAGCAGTTTTATATCTTTTTCAGTTTAACATCTTTTCAATAGGATCCAAAAGATGCCCATTTCTTTTTTATATATATATATTCTGATCATTTACCAAATATTTACCTGCTCATCATGCTCATTTACCAAACCACAATAAGTCGTACAACAAGGCGATCAAAGTCACTAAGTTATTCATAGGGGGATGTAGCATGAACACAAAAAATATTTTGGAAAAAAAGTGATCTCACCGGGAACTCAGTCAAAACAAGTACCTTAGACTGTAAAAAAACGTTTGTCACTCCCAAAAAAGAGGGAGATATGTGACAAATATGTTTTAGTTTACGTTAAAATTGTTAAACAGGAGGATAGTGTCAGGGCCATTGGTAACAATTAAACAGTTTTGCCACACAGAATTACCGATTTCGTGCACTTTGTGCTCGGCGTGACTGCTCCCGGATTAAAAATTTACTTAATACTAAATGGATGTTCTAAAATTGTGTAAAACGTTTTTTTCATTATGCTTTATATGTTTGGGAATACTCATAAAAATAAATCTTGGCCAAGTAATCCTTCAAGTGCTCTCAGTGCTTTACCAAAAGTCATAAAAATATTTTACAAGGAAAAAAAAGCGCAGCAGAAATAGTTTATTTACAGCTTCCTAAATGAAAAAACAAATATATAAGAGCAGGGATGTAACTAATAACTGTATAAAGTAAGTTCAAAGGTCAAACCGCAGCAAATACATTCTGCCGCCTACAGCTAATGTACAATATTTCAATAATATATAACAGTGATAGGATTTTATCTCCCTAAATTTTTTGATTAGGTCTGGGTTTTGTTTTTCTGTGAAAAGAGTAATATTTTAAATTTGAAAAGCGTAATAAAAAAAATCTCATCATGTGGGATTACAGCAAAATCAAATCAAATAGTTTTTATTTGGTTATAGTATCAAAAAGATAGCTAATGAGATTTGGTATTTTAAAGCTTTTATTTTTATGACGTAATATCGCAGTGATATATATAAATTATATCAGTGTAAATGTGTATTTTTTATTATGTCAGAAAGTATTTTGCTTTATTTCATTCCAGTAAATAATTTTTTTTAATCTTTTATTTTCGATATGCTCGCGCAACCCTCGTAGGTTTGTCATCCCCCCCCAGAGGGGCGCGCCCCACAGTTTGAGAAACACTGTACTAAAGTGATGAAGTTTCTTATATATTGAGCTTCCGTATAACTTGCACTATAAAGATAATTAGCAGTTTTAGTTTATATTAAGCTGCATGTTTTATCCATAATAATGCTTTGTTAAATCATAAATAACTTTCTAGTTTTAAATTTTAAATATTAATTAACTTATGTATGTGTGTGTGATACGCGTATAATAATGAAATTTGTTAAAGATTTCTGGTCCCCTTTTATATACCTGTTTACAGCATTTACTATTTTTTAATTAATAGAATATGATTATGTGTGCTTATTTTATTATAGACAGTTTCAAAAGGAATAAAAATAGTGTTTGAAATAAAAATAATTGAATGGTTTTAAATTAACTACTAATGTTAAATAAAATTTTTAATCCATATCCCATTTCTCTCAAAATTAGTTTTATAAACAAATTTTAATTTATTAAACAATTAAAATGATTTTTTTAACGCAACTTTCATATGATGAAAAAATTCTCAAAACAATGGCGTCATAAAATGTTCTATATATCTTTATAACATGGCAACTTTTTTCAAAAAGGATGATTGTTTAAAAATGTAATTGTGTTTAGAACTATTTTAGATTAAATGTAATTCATACACATTGTACTAAATTATTCAATGTTTGCAGAATACTATCTCCTCTATCATTGCTGCAAATATTACTTCAGGAGTTATGCTTTGCACATTGAAATTATCCACAATGTTATTGTTCCTAACATAAAAGGCAAAAAATTTAAGTAGTTTTTTATTCTGAAGATGGTAAACATTTAAGAATACGTAATGGTTTCCTCTTAAAAATGTCTTGATACCTAAAATCTCATAATTCAATGCCTGATGCAGTTAAAAATATACGAAATTTTTTCCATTGATAATGAAGAAGGCCAAGATATAGCCTCCACCTCTGGAGGTCCTATCGACCCTAAAGCTCGGCTCTGTAACCTGTAATTTTCAAAACTCAAATTTCATAAATTTTGTTGGAGCCGCGATTGCGCAGTGGTCAAGGTAACTGACTTGTGGCAGGCATGCCTTGAGTTCGAGTCTAGTGCCGCTGAAGACCCATAATGTAGGGGAATGCACGTTAATTCTGTCGAGAGCTCAAACGTTCTCTCATTGGCGTGGTGGTGTTGTTAATTGGGGGAGGGTACCGGTTCAGGTGTCGCCATCGTCACTTGACCATGGTTCATAAAAGTGTGGTACGTCATAAAGTCCTCGTGTAAATGAACCGTCGACGCGACGTTAATATTCACTCCACACTCCAAAATTGTGTTTCCTGTATAGAGGATACATGAACTTTGTTGAAATGCACGATTTCTAAGGGTTTTGTCGAGAGTTTGCCGAAAAGTGTGGCCGTTACTATTACATAGTAGAGTTATGAGCTTGGGGAATTTGAAATTTTTTGTGGATGAGTACCCCCTTCCCTGAATCTTGAGCGTATCTTTGATAAAGTTAATAAAAAAAAGCTCAGAATCCAGGGAAATTGGAATGTGCATATTTTTGTTAAAAGGACGGAAGCACAAAATAGCAGAAGTCTTTTTGTTCCCCGTATTTCCTATTTTAGCTGGATAAATGGAATGATCTACACATCTGGGGTGCCCCTTTAAAAAAAAAAAACCCAAAAAAGTACTTCACTCAAATTTAAACCCCGGGAACATACCTCACCTCAATAATATGAACAAGACTTTGAGAGGAACAAGTACCCCAATATTATATAGCAAAATAATTAAAAGAAATATTCAATCCGTTATATTCTGTTAAAAGTTAAGTAAACCCGATGTTAGAATATTTCAATAAAAAATTTAAATCAAGTATTCCAGTTTCAAACACATTTTCGATTTTATTTGATGCATGTGAACACAATTTTCTAGGCAGTTTTCAGTCTATTTTATAGTTTATCATGACTTCTTTTTTTAACATTTGTCAGAGAATAAAAAGGGTTCCCAGATAGTCATCTATATACAGTGGCATAACGTACATGAGTGCAGGGGGGGCCCAAAGCCTGACTGACGCTGACATACCCTTTGTAAGATCCCGTTTGTCCCCCCCAAAACCCTGTCTTTTCGGGAGGGATCCTAATATTCCCCGCGCCATTATCTATATATAAAAATTATGTATCTAGTTGTGGTGAAGCTACTGAAAGATGGCCGCAACTGGTTTAAACGTATGTTAAAAGGTCGCTCTAATATCATATTTTTCGATTTGTCAAACTTATCTTATTATGGTGATTATACTTAGTGCTAGTGTTTTAAAAAATGATGATGTTTTCTTTGGGTTTTGAATAGCTTTTTACGGCATTCATTTTCTTTGTGGTGATGACGGAATTTTTTTAGGAAATTTTATTTAAAATCACGCCTTTCACCCAACCCACTTTTTGGAAAAAAACCTTTGGCGGGGCTTTTTCCCCCTTCCCCAACCTTTAAAAGAAAAGGTTTTTTTAATTAGAAGAAAAATATTAATTGGAAAAACTTTATTATTGGGGAAAAAGAAGTCTTAAGGAGGCTGGCTGGAGCCCGGCGAGTATTATGGGGCCCCATACAAGTCGGTTAGAAGCCAGAAAGTTCATAAAATAGCCGACCGTTGGGTATTAGTAATATATAGAAGATATAAAAACTTGGTTGGTGACGCCGTAAAAACGGAAAGGGAAGTTTTTTTTTAAGAGGACTCAGTTAGTTGGAATCGGCTATGAAAAATTAGGTTAATTTTTCATAAAGGTAGTGAATGTTAATGGGATTTTCTAAATTTTAATTACGTCATATCACCCCATCGTTTCCCCATAAGTAAGACTTTTATTGCATTAATTAATATTATTGAGATAAATAAATTTGTTTTTTTGGAAGTTTCAGTGGTCAATCTTTTTCCCTCTTTGATACGTGGCAAAAATTCCCCCGGGTAACAACTTCTTTGGGAAAATGAATTAAATTTGATATGTATTCAGAACCCCTGCTGATTATTTGGGTTTTTCTTTAGAGAAAACACACATACATACAAAGTTCTTCCCCCAACAACCCCTCAACCGCTTGAAAAGTAATAATAGACATTTTTCTAAAATAAGAAAATTTTCATGGGGGTGAACTTATAAAAAAATGAACATTAAAGGGTTTTTTTTGTTCTCAACTTTAAAAAAAAAGGTGTAAAAACTTCAAATTTTTAAAACAACATAAAAATCTTCCATTTTTTTCACACTATTAAGTAAAATTAACTTATACACAAAAAAAAATGTCCCTTTTTTTTAAACATCTTCAATTTTTAAAATAAAAACCCGTTTAAAGGGAATTGAGTTTGTACTTAAAACCTGTTTTAAAAAAATACTGGAAAAGATTTTTTTAAAAACCATTTTAAACAAAGAAGATTGTGCCGTTTTTTTTACAGTTAATTAACACATTGGTAAAAATTAAAAATTTCGGCGTATTTAGTAGGGAAAAAAACATGCAAAAGATAAAACGACCCCCCCCCTCAAAAATTTTTTTCAGAAAAAGTTTTATTTTTTTTTTTTTAATATTCGGGTTGCTTAACTGAAAAAAAAAGTCAATTTTTCATTTCATATTACAAAAAAAAATTTAAAAGATTACAAACTGAAAGCAGTTTAAAAAAGCTTTTTTTTTGGTATATAAAAGTTTAAAGATATTTAAAAAACTATACAAAAAAATTTTAAGCCTGGAAAGAGTACATTTTAAGGATCTTTGTGAAAATTTTTTAAACCCTTTTTATCATTATTTTTTTTAAAGAAAATCAAGCTCTTAGCTTTTTTGCCTTTTAAGAGCTTCCCAAAAGTTTTTTTTTCAAAAATAACTTTAAAATCGCTTCAAACTTTATCAAAACTGAGGATTTTATAATTTTCTCTTTTTTTCTATGCAATTTTAAAAACCCCTTTTTGTACATCTTTTTTTTTTTTATAAATTGCAATAGCTTTTCTTGTAAAAAGCCATTGAAGGTTTTATTTATTAAAATGTTTCTACTTTGTTACAAAAAATTTTTTTTATTAATTTATATATTTTTTAAAATATTTTTTCATGAGATGTTATTTTAAATTTGGGAAACAAGTATTGTAAACATTAATTAAAAGCACTGAAATTAAATAAAAAAAAAATTTCAGTGTATATATTTTTTAAGGAGAGAGAGGGATAGATTTTTAAAAAATTTCACAGCAATTTGTAAGAGTATATATATATATATATATATAAAAAGTCGTATTTATTTTAAAGATTTCTAATTTAAATGTTCTTTTTTAATTTTATTACATCGGGTTTAAACCATTTAAGTTGTTTGGGGAAAAGGGTTTCTAAATATTATTTTGTAACTCTGGGTACATCTGTTGATATTGTTGACTGATGTTTAGTTTTTTGTTTAGTATTTTAAATTTACCTTTAAAAATAACATAGTTGGGATTTTTTTTTAAACATTTTCCCCCTTGGTCCTAGGAGAGCCCCACACCCTTGGCGCGAATTATTTTTTGGTTGGCGTTTGTGCTATCTTGGTAACCCCACTTTGATGCACTTGATATGATAAACCTAATTAGTTTCAAATTTTTTCATTTTGCTGGTGGGCATTTCAATATCTTTTGTTGTTGGGCACTGGGTGAAAATTGGGGGGGAATAACCTTAAATTTTTTTACTTTGTTGAAGGCAAAAGGAAAAGATTGAATTTATTGAAGGGTGTATAAAAAGGGGATTTTTTGTCCGACTTATGGATGTTCTAAATGTGATGAAAATGAAATTATAGAACGGACCTTCAAAATCACCAGCCACGCTAAAGGGAAAACAATTATTTTCGCCAAATATATGGTGGCCCCAAAAGCGTCATTGGTTTAAGGATGAGACTTTTAAAATCTTTGTTACGCTGTACCCCCCACTCAAAAAAGATAAGAAAGAAATAAGTGTGTTTTTATTTTTTTATTTTAAATTTTTAATTTCTGTATTGTTTAATATATGAGGCATTTTCCTAATCCCTATATTATTGCCGACATTGCGCGCGCTTCAATATTTTTTAGTTGGGTTTTTTTCAGTTTGCGAAGGGATGGGGGTTTCCCGGGGATTTTCCCGCTTTTTTAAGCTTGACAAAGGGTTTTTGAAAATTTTTAATTGTTTTAAAGTGTATTTTAAAATGATTTGGAAATAATTGTAATAAATTTGAAAAATTTGAACCTCAACTTCGAAAAAAAGTGATATACTTTTCGAAAAAAATTTTGATGACAAAAAACCCCCAAAGAAGTATTTAATAAAAAAATTTCCCTTTGATCACCTCATCCCGGGGTTGGAGGAAAATTCCTTTTTAGGGCAGAAGCACAATAAGAAAAAAACACAGTCATCTGGGTTTTATTTCTGGACTATGCATTGCGCAAAAGTTTCTACAAAAATTTTTTTTTGTTAATTTTAAATGTCGCTTTTGGGGCAGCGTAGACATCAAACCCCCTTTTTTTCGATAAATAAACTTCTGAGATTTTCAAAAGGTGAATCAAGCATACGGAAACGATGTCAGAAAAATATAGCTGTGCGGAGGACATAAGCGTTTTGGTGATATGATCACTGGGCGCCCCTCTACTTTTACCACAGATGAGAATGTTGAGCGCTTTCGAGAAATCGTGTGTACGGGCAGACAAATAATCATTGTTGATATTGCTCTGAACTTGGATTTCACATGGCAAAATCCACAGCATTCTTCATGATGATTTATGAAAATGATTTCTAAACCGTTCCTGTTCAATTTCCTTTAGCGTTAATAAATTGATATTCAACCCTAAAAATGTTCATGATTTTCTATTTTAGAATTAGTCATTTAAAAAGAATGCCATGAACTGTCTATTTTTTTTTTGAAGTCAACTTCTTATGGCCCGTTGGGGAAATTTTTCGCTACGTGTTACCAGTTACGGTTACGCGATGAAAGTTAGTTAAAGATTATGAATTTTCGACTTTTATCACGTTTTTAAAAAAGCTTTCGCGAGTTTAACAAATATTCATATCATAACCACAAGATGTAATTTAATATATAAATTTAAACTAAAATAAAATCAAAACTCTAAGAAATTTCTAATAATAAATGAAACAACTCAACTTGTATTGAAGCGATTTTGTAAATAAAAAGATTTATGGTTTTATGTAAATGGCAATAGTGAAAAAATAAATAAATAAATGATATAGAATGCCGAGTTTTTGTGTGGTTGTGTGTGTGTGAATTATTTAAACTAATCTGTTTTATTATAACGTGCACACAACAAAAGCCATCTAATTCTTTTTATCAAACACAGACAAAAAACAATTACAGAATGGGAAAGATCATTTTTTTCGCCACGATATGGTATTTTTTTTTTACAAAATATTTATATATTTTTTTATTTTTTACGATATTTTCTAAAATGAGTCAAAATCGATACGTTTATATGAAAATGATTTCTAAGCCATTCCGGTTCAATTAAATAAGGAATAAAGAAAGATGATAAAAAATTGATTTTCGACCCTAAAAAAGTCCATGTTTTTCTCTTTTAGAATCAGTCATTTAAAAAAAAGAATGCCAAAAACTGTTGTTTTTTTTTACGTTTTTCAAAAAATACTCAAAATTTTAAGTAAATATTAAATAACTTCGTCATTTATAAAAGCAATCTCACAAAACATTTGTCCTGTGTGTAGAACAATATTATCCATAATCTGCACAAATAATGAAAAAATTACTTAAAAGTTTTAGGTTTTAAAATTACTTTGGCTTTTTTCGTCTATTATTAGCCTTTTCACTAGAATTTTTTACTAAAATATTACTTAGGTTTTTCGTTTAAAATTTACCATTGTTTTCAATAGATGTGTGAAATTGTAAGCCATTAACTTAAAAATTAAGCCTTCAAAAAATATAAACTTTAATAAAAAGCGCGATTTCATGAAAAGCCAAGGGTTTGGCGACGAAAACCAGTTTTGAGCCAAAATGGCAATCAACATCTTGATCACCACGTCCACTTCACATTTTCTTAGGGGTTACACTAGAAAAACTGGAGACAAATGAAAATCACTTATTGTGGTGAGGGGGAAAAAATGCGAATGAAAAATTTATTTTTGTTTCAATAATGACATCTACTTAGTAACATTACTAACTACTTACTATTTTAAATTTACTACTATTACAAAAAAAAAAAGATGTCCATAGAACAGTGTTTCTAAAGTGGGCCGTAATTTTGGGCGCGAGCATATCGAAAATAAAAGGTTTAAAAAATTAATCTACTGGAATGAAAAAAAAAAAAAAATACTTTCTGATATAATAAAAAAATACAGATTTACATTGATATGATTTATATGTATCATCTGGTGAAAAAAGGTCATCAAAAATAAAATATTCTACTTTGAACGCTCATTAGCTATCTTTGATCCTATAACTAAATAAAAAATATTTTGTTTTTTTGGGTTTTAATCCTACGATGAGAGATTTTTTATTACGTTTCTTTTAACTTAAAATATTACTTTTGCTGGCTTTCGAACTTACTGGTATGGTTACCTGCATCCCTTTCTTTTAGGGAAGTTGTAAATTATATAATTCTGTTGCGCTTTTTTTTCACGTGAAAGAGTTTTTTGATACATGGATAAGCATATTGAGCACTTTGAAGGATTAATTGGCCAAGATTTATTTTTATGAGTATAATGAAACATATAATACAAAAATCGTTAATTCTGGGAAAACTGTTTATTTGTTACCAATGACCTTGACAGAGAATCCTCTAATATGACAGTCTTAATGGGAGCTAAAATGAATTGATAACATATCTCTTTTTTGGGAGTGGCAAACGTTTTTTTAGAATCTTAAGGTACTTGTTTAGACCGAGTTCCCGGCACGACCACTATTTTTCAAAAATATTTTCTTGAACATGCTGCATTTTCCCCTATGAATAACTTAGTGGTTTTAATTGTGATGTTGTACGACTGATTATGGTTTATAAATGTAAATGAGCAGAATCTAAAAAAAGGAATTGGGCATCTGTGATCTCTCTGAAAGGAAATGAAGCTGATCAAACAAGGGAAACACTTGCTGAAATAATGCATATTAATCATGTTAGCGAAAGTAAATTTGAGAAAAGCAATAAACATGAAACGAAAGGAAAGTTTTCAATAGCTCTACATTAAGAACTTTATCAAGAAAATATGAAGCCATAACTGTACCTCAAAATGCACTTCACTCTGTCAAAAAGACACAAGCAAGAAAAAGTTCAACAGATATTTGTCGATCATCAAAGGATATTAAAATTACAAAAACGTGAACAAAATGTGGCAGTTTTGCTTGCAAATAGCTTTCCTGTAATGTTAGCAAAACGTTTCTTTGATTTGTGTCCTTTATTAAGGTCACGCACATTTGGAACAATTTAGTTCAGTTTTATTGGATATTTTCTCAAATTATGAAAGACAAATAGAAAAATCCTTGAAATGGGTAAGTATATTTTCTCTTAGTTAAATTATTCACTGAAATTGTGATTTTTATCTTGTATATTGAAAATAATTATATAAAAAAAGAATTGGGGTGCATCACTCCCCGCGACCATTAATGTTAGTATCGAGTGCACACCTTATCCCGGGCTTTCTCGCTTTAAATATTAAAAAAATAACACAATTGTTATTCATTAGAATTTTATATTCTTTTTTATTACTTAACATTTATTCTAAATGCTAATTCTGCGAGGCTTAAAATTACAGTTCATTCAAAACCGTTTATAATATGAGTATTCATTTCAATAAATCATTTTACATTTTTGTATACATTGTCATGCACTTGGTTTTACTCCTTACAATTAAGCTATTATATCAAGAATAATATATTATCATTTTTAAATAAATAAACTCGTGTTAAGAGGGGTACTTCAGCCAGTATAAGAACAAGTTTAATAATTATCAGTGACTTCCATGGGCTTGTCTTAGAGCAAAAGTTTTCAAAGGAAGGCAAAAAATTAGAAATTGACACTCAGAGTTATTTTTTGATATTTAGCTCAGATCATATTTTGTCTTCAAAGTAGCCATCGCAGAAAACCCGGGATTCACAAGGTAGGATGTTAAAATGGTAATAGTATACGAAATCTTTTGTTTTCAGTGCAGAAAATTCAGCATCCACTCTACCCAGAAATTCAAAGAGTGATTTATTACAAAGTTGCCCTTAATTTCGTCACTGGATGTGAAATCTATGAGGATCTCTTTTTCGGCAGTTGAGAGCCCTTCTGGAAGTATTTTGAAATGGATCCTAACCCATTCGTAACTTGCTATCAATTTGCCCTCGTCTGTGTACTTGTTGATGATTTATTATCGTCGAATGCCGCTGTGATTTAAAAATATATCTATGATTTTGTTTTAATCCACTGCCGTAAATACTTAATACCGTGAAATTTTAATTAACGCGTGAATTATGAAATGTACATTCAAGAGAGATTCCGTAGCTAATCGATTCGGCCAAGACTGACTGGGAAATTTTACAAAGTACAGCATTTTTACATGTTTTGTGCAGACGTCTGTTAGGGTTTCCCAGACTCACATGTACGTTCGCGAGGATGCCAGTGTAATGGATATGATAAAGAGCAACATAGATTAGGCTATTTTTTATAATGACATTTTGTACTTTTTAGAAATGGATCTTGAAGGAAATAAACTTTAATTAAATATTATTTCTCAATCTGTTTCAATTTAAAAATTAGAGATTGAAAAATAAAATAATTAACCTATTACTTAAAAGTATATATATATAATTTACTTAAAATATAAATTACTTAAGAGTAACATATATAAAAATATTTATACTTATCTTATTAATACTGATTTAAGAACAAGTTTAATAAGTATTAGCGACTTCCATGGGTTTGTCTTGCAGAGCAAAGTTTTTTAGAAATTGACCCTCTGAGTTCTTTTTCTACATTTAGCTGATATCTATATTTTGTCTTCTAAGCAGCCACCGCATTTTGCAATATGTTCCAATTTAAAAATCCACACACAGAGAAAGGAAAAATAACATAACAATTATCCTATTACTTAATTTTTTTTTTTGCTTAAAAGTAACACATACAAAATTTAATACTTATGTTAATTTGTACGGTTTATAATTAAGATCGTGTATTGTAGCTTTAGCGTCAAAGGGCATTATTATTGCATTCAGTAATTTATTAATGTATAAGGGGGGCGCGATAAAAATTGTGATTGAAAAGGGAGGCGCCAGTATTGAAAGTTTGAGAAACACTGCCATAGAAGATTTCTATCAATTAGTGAGAATGTCAAACGAAAAACACACACAAAAAGGACATGTTATTTCGCATCTTTTATCATAATATCCAATTCCATGTCAAATATTTTTTTACCGGCCCTGGCGGAAGCGCTAAAACATTCGTCATTAAACTTTTGAAGGAAATTTACAATCGCTGTAAGAATCATGATGGATACTGTCATGCTTATATAACCTGTGCTTCAAATGTTAAAGCAGCAGTAGCTATTTCAGGAAAAACTGTTCATACAGCTTTAAAAACTGCTTTATCAAGATTACTTACGTTACATTCTGAAACCACTCAACAATACCGAACTCTTTTCAAATGCATAGAAGTCATAGTCATTGATGAGATAAGTATGATCAGTGCTCAATTATTATTGAAGGCTGATTCCAAATTAAAGCAAATAACTGGAAATTTTCAGTCAGATTTTGGTCGATTAGATATTATTTTAATAGGATATTTACAGCAATTACCATCAATTCGTTCTACGCCCATTTACACGCAAACAAAACAGACCATCGTTGAACAATTGTAGGGTGAAATCTAAAATTTTATGAACTAAATGAAGTCATGCTTCAAGCGAATCAACTATTTTCTTCTATACTTACACATTTGGAAACGGAGAGCAACTTGATGAAATAGAAATATATAACTCTTATTGAGCCTCGTTTTTGTATTGTGAAAGAAGCTGAATTTACCCTTAAATTCGCATTTTTTTAAGTTTCTATGAAAAAATTATATCAGCTAGTTCTCAAGTAATAATAAAATGGAAAAATATGAAGAAAAAAATTAAGCAGTTTTAAATTGAATTTAAGTCATTTTTTTGTTTGTTGCAGAAGTGCAACATTGCGCAGTAATGCTGTAAATTACAAAACATTTTTTATATGAGAATTTTATTATTCATCGTAAAATGTTTAAATTTCTTATCTGGTAATTTATTTCGTCAATAAATAAGTGGAAGAATAAAATATAATGGATTATTTTTAAAGTAAAAAAAAAATTCTTGAAGTATCAGATATTTTTATAATTGTTGTGATTTCTGGAAAAAATGTACTTCCATCTAGTGACAAAATTAGCATGTATTTCGCTGCAGTAATCTTTTTTTTTTTTTTTCTGAAATAAGTGATTTGTAGGTAATTAAAAAATATATTGAGTCTGTTAAAT
Organism: Trichonephila inaurata madagascariensis; assembly: GCA_019973955.1. Classification (NCBI taxonomy): domain Eukaryota; kingdom Metazoa; phylum Arthropoda; class Arachnida; order Araneae; family Nephilidae; genus Trichonephila; species Trichonephila inaurata. The sequence continues at coordinate 35,918 of BMAV01007173.1, forward strand.
TAAAATAAATCATATGTTGCAGAAATGCAACAGTACGAAGTTAAGGGTTAAGTTGTCCTCAAGATATATGTCATTATTCAACACTAACAATTCCGTCAATTAGTATAATAATAAAATATTGAATGCATATGCGGACAGAATAACTTTAACTGCAAAAGTTTGAGACATAGCCATCCTGTGATGACCATGTCGTGCCGGTTCCGCGTAAGCTAGAGGTGTGGGATTATCAAAATGATGAGACATAATAATTTTAATACAACTTTTATTAAGATTAACTTATATTACTAAATTCAATTTGAAAATTTTTAAATTAAAGGAAGTAAACCCCAAATTAAACCCGTTTTAAGTCAGATCACGCAACAGATCCTCTATCTCAATTATCATAAATAATCCTATTCATCTAATTATTATCCAATATTACCTTTTTCAGTTCTGGTTCCTTGACCTAGAAATTTTATCTATAAACTTTTATATGAAGATTTTTGACCCGCAATGCTGCTTTTGACTGCTAATTCTTGACCCGCAAGATTTCACACTAAGCTTTGTCACGCTATCGATCAAATAATTCCCAATACTATCTCTGAGCCTGCCGCGCTATATCTAAGCTTCCCAATTATATCAAAGGTTTGCCACGCTATCCTTTTAAGGTATATCTCATTTACATATTATGATCGTTTATCTTTTTGGTATTGGGTTAAAAGTTTTGCCATTAATTGTGGCCGTAAAAAGAACATAGGGTCATGTTAAAAAAAAGACGCGAGACGTCACAACCCCTGGAAAAACGTGATTTATTTAAAGGGTTCTCAATGCCCTTAATAAATTACTTTCTAAATCTCTATTTCTAAATTTCTTCGCTTTCGGGGTTTTTTTTAAAATTTAATCTTAAATCCTCTTTTTAACTTTTATTTTTCCAATATCTATCTTGACTTTAATTTTTTCATTGCAATTTTAATTTAAATTTTTTCTTTTATAATTTCAAATTTTTATCTTGATTTTAATTTTCATTCTTTCTTGAAAAAATTTAATATTAAATTTTAAATTTTTTTAAACTCGTGACAAAAATTTTTTATAATAACTAGGCCAACATTAATAATTACTGTTTAATTTTTTACTCTCACTTTTCTTTAATTACTTAAAATATTTATACACTTAAAACAATTTTCTGGGTGCGCAGCCCCAAACAACCGCATATGGAGCGGGCCCTGCCCCCCTTGTTGGCTCAATTTTTATACTTTTCAAGATTTTCGGGTCAGCCCCTGAAAAGAAAACTTTTGAGTCTCTATTTCCATAATATTAATCAATTTAACAATTATTATATTATTTATATACCCAAATAAATTTTCATCTCCATCCCACATCGGGTTTTTAAAAAAAATCCCAATGACGCCCCGTTTTTATTATTGTTAGTCCCTTTGACTACGCCGCTTTTCCCCTAAACCCAGATGCCTCAAAATCGTAAAATACAACAACATATATATATACAAAATATTATAAAATTACAAACATTTTCAAAAAACCATTATAACAAAAAACCAAAGGGAAATTTTTTCGACCACGAAGTCATACATCAAAACAAACAAATGTGTGATTACAAATGTTTTCTTTAAAAAAAAAATTTTTAACAAGTAAAAAAGTTCAAATTTAAATGAACACTATTGTGTTTTTGACGGCTTATTTTTTAAGCACCGCCGAGACTTCCTTTTTTGCAATAATTCTTCCGACCACTTGGGAAGATCAAAAAAAAATGAAAAATACAACCTGATTTTTATATGTCCCTTTCCCGTTAACGATGAGGTGTCATCCTTTTCTTTCCCTTTGGTTGTACGGGAATTTTTTTGTAGGCTTGAATCTCCTTGTCGTCCCCTTGCCTTCCCAACTGTGTTCTTGGCTGGTCGGGGTTCTTCTGTTCTCCGTCGTGGCCTAATTGTAGTTCTTTTCATATGGAAACTTCCGTTGATTCTTTTCTGTTTTTTTTTCTATCTCTAGAAATATCTTGATGACATTTGTCTTTATTATTATTATTATTATTACCCTTTCTTTGCCCTTTCTTTGTGGTCCACTTGCCCCCAACACCTGATCTTTTAATACCTCTATTATTTTAAACCCTTTTTTGTTTTTACTTTCCCCTAATGAACTGGGTATCTGACCAGTGATTTTTTTTTTATGGGTCCTTCTGTATTTTTATATTGATTTGATTGGTTCCAACCCCTTTTTTGCCTCTAACCTACGTTTCACCCAGATTTTTTTTTTTTCCCATATTGTGACTCATTTAATCCTTGGTGTACTTTTTCCGAAGTACGGGGTTTCCTGACTTGATTTTTCTATTTGGGATACCTTTTCCCTAATTCGACCTCTTCATTTCCTTGACGATATATTCTTATTTGATCTACGTTAACTGTTAATCTTTTTCCTGATTTCCATATTACAATATTTTTAAAAGTTCTTAACTTCTAAGACTCTAAAAGGGTCCCTCAAATTTTTGTTTAAATTTCCCAATATTTTGTTAGCTGCTGAACTTACAGGGTGTGTTTCCAATAAAACCCAATCATTTCCCTTTTATTTTTATTTTTTTTCTACGTCTATTATAATTTTTTTCCCACCTTTCCGTTTAATTTTCCTTTTTAGTCTAGCTTTTTTAAAAGTTTTTTTCTGTATATCTTGAATTTTGAATTTAAGTTTCCGATATCATAACTATTTTTTGAAATGGTGTAATCAATTTTCGACCAAAAAATAATTCAGCCGGTGTTTTTCCGTTGTTTCATTCCCCCCGGTACGGATGCGTAACAAACTCATAAATTGATCCCAATATCGTGTTGATTTAAATAATTTGCAATCTTTTTGCACTTTCTCGATTAACTTTTTTCAGTCCGATTTGCTTGTGGTCGATATGAAACGTTTCACATGCCATCCCCCAATTTTTCCCTTAAGTGCTAAAAAATCTCGGATATAAATTGGGGACCATTATCATTTATTAATTTTATTGGGCTCCATAACGCGAAAAAAGTTATCAAAAAAAAATCCGCATTATAGAGATGAGGCCTTTTAAAGGGATAATTTCAGCCCATTTGCGAAATGATCGGGTTTTTACTAAAAAATAGCGGTTACGTCTTATTCTCGATATAGGATACGGGGCCCAAAAATTAACGTCACTATCTCATTCGGATAATTTGATATATGGGTTTAACCACCAGCTGGTAACGCGTTTTATAGTTATTAACTTGGCCCTATGGCATGTAGAGACATATTGATCAATAAATTTTCATTACGGGGAAAAAACAAACGTCGTTTTTTTGATACGTTTTTAAAACTGCCTAAGTTACTTTTGGCTTGTCATGAAATTCTCTCATTATTTCATTCCTTAAAATTTTTGGAATGTATACCATTTCACGTAATGACGTTGCGTGTTTCGCATAAAATAAAATCCTTCAAATTGGGGAAAACTTGGACCAATTTCACATATCGTTTTTCATTAACCGAGTTATCTTCGGGTTTTTTTAAATATCTATAGAAAGACCCAATTCTGGGTCATTTTTTTGTTCATTTATTAATTGTTCCCGCAAATAATTCCTCTTTGATTATGGCACAATTAATTTTTTCACCTTATATTTTCCCATGCTTTTCGGTAAAACTGTAGCCACCATGTTTAACTTCATTTTTGACCCATTAACGTGTAATTTCCCCTTTTTTTAATTTCTTAACCAGTGAATTTTTAATTTTAACGATTTCTGAAAAAAACTAATACGATTTTTGGACTTATGAAATCGATACCCGGGAAAACATGTGTTTCCCAAATCTTTTCCCTGAAATGACCAATTTCTTCAATTGTCTAGTGAATTTTAATTCTACGATCCCCATGTTTTGGCATTTCGCACCCCGTGCTGTTATTACCTGGGGTCGGATTTTTTATTTGTTTATAGAAAAATACTATACTTCTTCCGATATAAAAGATTTATTGCTCCTGTCCCTGCGCTTTTTAAAAATGTGTTATTTAATAAAAAAGGGGGGGGAAGTTCTCGGGTGCTATTAAAATTTGGGGAAAAAGTCTAATTTTCTCTCTTGTCGAAATCTTGGGTTGATCATTAACCTTTTCAATATTTAATTCCCTTTCGTCCTATCGCCTCGATTGAAATTATCACTGAACCCTTATTTCTACGGTCCCTCTATTAAAATTATCATTTCCTCATTTCGAAATGAGAACCCCTATTTTTGAATCTCTGATCTTATTAGAAACCTATTCCTCTCAACCCTCTATTATTTTGACGGCTATTCTCGTAAAACTCATTTCTGTTATTTGGTCACCCTTTTTTCCCAATTCCTCCAGTTTCTACCATTGCTTCAAAATTAGGCATCCCATGCGCATTTGACCTCGTCTTTCTATATTTTGGTTCTGATAACCCCCTTTTTGATTTGCAAGAATATCTCTCTTCGAATTTAGCCAAGACTTCTAAAATTGTATCGTGTTTTTTGGTTTTGGGCTTCCAGTAGTCCTGATCTGTGGTTCGAGTCGAACTAAAATATGATCCACTAAGTTCTTGGGGCATTCCAATTCTAAACTTTCTCTATTTTTAGTAATCTATACACAAAATCATAGCCTCCCGATTTCTTCCCTGCTGGGGTGCATAAAACTCCATGTAGTTCTTTTTTTTTTGACCCGGGGAAAAGCCTTCCAAATTTAGTTTTTAGCTGCGCAAAATCCGTGGCATTTTGCCCAAAAACGAACAAATATCGAATACCAATCTTGAGCCCCTTCCCCCGAGATGACTTTTTTAAATAAGCACATGACAGATTACTTGGGATTTCAAGTAACTGTATGTTATTTCGATACACTCGATAAACTCTGCAACTTCTCCGACCTGAAAAATACATTTCAGGTAGAACCGTATTTCCACCTACATTCCTAACCCGAATTATAGATGTTCGGGGGCCATTGAGACATGCCCCCCTGGATGACCATGTCGTGCCGGTTCCGCGTAAGTAGGGTGTGGGATTATCAAAATGATGAGAATAAAATTTTAATAAACTTTTATTAAAGATTAACTTTTATTACTTAAATTCTAATTTGACAATTTTAATTAAAGTGGGGTCAAAACCCAAATTAAATCACGTCTTTAAGTCAGATCCCAACTAGATCCTCTATCTCAATTATCATAAATAATCCTATTCATCTAATTACTTATATCAATATTTCCTTTTTTTAGTTCTGGTTCCTTGACCAGAAATATTATCAAAACTTTTTTATATGAAATTCTTGATCCGCAATGCGCAATTCGACGTTTAAAAATTTTGATCCGAAATTTCCACGCTTTGTACGCTATCGATCAGAATAACCCCCAAAAACTATCTCAGCCGCCCGCATATCTAAGCGCCCCGATATATTTGGTTTGCCCGCTATCCTTTTTTAGTATATCTCATTTTTCATATTATGATCGTTTATCTTCTTTGGGATTGGGTTGGAAAAATTTTGCCATTTAAATTTTGGCCCTCAAAAAAAGGGTCAGTTAACAAAAGCCCCGAGACGTCACAATTGTATATATTTGTTATTTCAAAAAAACAGAAACTTTTTACGTCAAAAAAATATAAGATGTCATTAATTGCTACAAATGGATTGACTTATCAAACAGTTTATGTGAATAATATTTAATTCTTGATTACCATAAATATTGATGTGACTGATGGATTGCCAAATGATGCAGTTGGAAAGATAACTCATGTAGAAACAAATGATGAATGATTAATTAAGATTAGCTTGAGTTTCCAGATTTACCTCAAATAGAGGAAAAATTAAGACACAAAAAGACCATTTCACCTTATCTCTACAAAATAATAGAATAATATCAACGACAAAATCAAATAGTATGATTGATGCAGTGTTTTCGAGATTCTTAAAGGATATTGAGTGCAAAACCTAAATTTCTTATTTTAGAGACCACAAGCCTTTGATAACAAAAGTAGGAATGGAAACACCCATAAGCTTAACGGAAAGAGACTAATAATAATGATAGTTTATATAAATGTATACAATAATTTTTTTTTTTAGTATTATGTATTGAAAATGAAAATTTGGTTTATACTTAAACCAATTCCATCCTAATTAATTTTTCAAAATACGGTTTGAAAAAATAATGATAATAATGAATTTTTGTTAATTATATATAAAATTACTTTAAAAAACAAAACTTTATTATACAATTCAACACTTATAAGCTAAAGAAGTTAATTTCTACCACGTGTTCACACTGATACACGCACACATTACTTTTTTTACTATTTTTCAAAAAATACTCATAATTTTAAGTAAATATTAAATAACTTCGTTATTTATGAAAGTAATCTCACGAAGCATTTTTTCTGTATGTAGAACAGTATTATAATCTGTACAAAGATTGATAAAATTGCTTAAAAATCACGTTTTTTTTTTTTCTAATTCTTTGGCGTTTTTCGTCTATCAGAATTTTTATGAGAATCTTTTACTAAGCAATTATTCTTAGATTTTTTTTGTTTAAAAATTACCATTATTTTCAATCGATGTGTGAAATTGTAAGTCATTAACTTAAAAATAAGGTCTTTAAAAAATAAAAACTTTTATAAAAAGCGCGATTTTACGAAAGGCCAAGGGTTTCAACATCTGCTTCATCACGTCCACTTTACATTTTCTTAGGGGTTACACTAGAAAAACTGGAGTCAAATGAAAATCGCCGATTTTAGAGAGGGAAAAAAATGCGAATGAAAAATTTATTTTTGTTTCAATAATGACATCTACTTAGTAACATTACTAACTACTTACTATTACAAATTTACTACTAATGCAAAAACAAAAAAAAGATTTAATGCCCATAGAAGATTTCTATCAATTAGTGAAAATGTCAAACGAAAAACACTTACAAAGAGGACTTTTACTTCATGTTATTTCGCATCTTCTATCATCATATCGAACTCCATTTCAAATATTTTTTTACCGGTCCTGCCGGATGCGGTAAAACTTTCGTCATTAAATTTTTGATGGAAATTTATAATTGCTATATGAACAATGATGGATATTGTCATGCATATATAACGTGCTTCAACTGGTTAAGCAGCAGTAGCTATTTCAGGACGACTGTTCATACAGCTTTAAAACTTTCTTCATCAAGATTAATTCCGTTACATTCTGAAACTGCTCAACAATGCAGAACTCTTTTCAAATGCATGAAAGTCATAATCATTGATGACGTAAGTATTATCAGTGCTCAGTTATTATTGAAGGTTGATTCCAGATTAAAACAAATAACTGGAAATAATCAGTCAAATTTTGGTGGATTAGATATTATTTTAATAGGAGATTTACGTCAAATACCACCAGTTCGTTCTACGACCATCTATAAGCAACCGAAACAGATCATTGATGGACCGATTTTATAGCAAAACCTGAAATTTTATGAACTGAATGAAGTCATGCGTCAAGCGAATCAACAATTTTCTTCTATTCTTACAAAAATTGGAAACGGTAAACAACTTGATGAAATATAAACAACACTGATTGAGTCACGTTTTTGTACTGTGGAAGAAGCTGAATTAAGGTGTCCTCAAGATATATACGATTATTCAACACTAACAATTCCGCCAATGAGTATAATAATAAATATATATATTGAATACATATGTGGACAGAATAACTTCAACTGCAAAAGATGTATATTTTGTTTGTAGTTCAAAAGAACAAGAAACTTTCGTACGTCAAAAATTATATATAAGATGTCATTAATTGATACAAATGGATTAGCTTATCAAACAATTTTTGTGAATAATATTTATTTCTTGAATACCACAAATATTGATGTGACAGATTTATTGGCAAATGGAGCAGTTGGAAAGCTAGTTCATGTAAGAACAAATGATGAAGGATTATTTAAGACAATATGGCTCTAGTTTCCCGTTTTACCTCAAATATGGGAAAAATTAAGACGCAAAAAGACAATTTCGTCTTATGTCTACAAAATAATAGAATAATATCAACGACAAATTCAAATACTACGATTGATACAGTGTTTTCGAGATTCTTAAAGGGTATTGAGTGCAAAACCTACATTTCTTATTTTAGTTACAACAAGACTTTGATAACAAAAGTATGTTCTGAAACACCTATAAGTATAATGTAAATAGACTAATAATAATGATACTTTTTAATAAATGTATATAATATTTTTTTTAGTATTATGTATTGAAAATGAAAATTGTGTTTATACTTATACCTTTTCCATCCTAATTTTTTAAAACACAGTTTGAAATAATAACGATAATAATAAATTTGTTTGTTATTTATAAGATTACTTTAAAATAAAAATTATACAATTCAATACATATAAGCCGAAGAAGTTAACTTCTACCGCGTATTCACACTGATACACATTGATGGGGGGATATATTTAAATTAATAAGCAAAAATTGAACCTAACTAGTGCGGGATTAGTTTAAATCTAAAGTTCCATTGTAGAATACATGTTCCAACGAGTTGCAACCATACGAGTTCAACCAGGAGTTACAAAACATACTGAAGATCTGTTTCTAGTACTTTAAGGGCACATAAGTATATATAAGCACAGTTTTTCAGCTCATTGTGGATCATTTCTCCGCATCATCAACAAGAATATCCACCACTACGGTGCAAAGACGCCTTCACGATACATGTTCTCGACAAGGTGATAGTTCTGTGCGTCTCCCTGATCTGATTACAACTATGTGTCCACTTCTGTTGGTCAAGGGAACCTGTTTCCCGGACCAGATAACAGTGCAGTTCTGCTTTCTTCACAGAAGAGTCCAGGTTTACATTAAGTATTGATTCAGGATGTCTGCTGATTTGCAGGAAGAAATGCACGATACAACCCATCCAACATTGTAGACAGATCAAATTAGAGAGGTGCATCTTTGGTTTCAGTAACCTGCATGGGTTCTATGGAGAAACTCTGACTGGTGTGAGATATTTGAATGGGATCCTTGATTGATATGATCGTCCTTATAGTGCTACTATTAGTAAGGAATTCATTCTGAGGGATGATAATAGGCGACCTTACCTTGCTCTTCATTTTCATTACTAACCAGATAATCATGTTTGAAGCAAACGAAATGGCCAATTGGAGTCTCCAGACATTAATTTGTTAAAGAACATTTAAAACTATCTTGGTTGACATGTCACTCCTTTAAGTACCCACCCATGTTTATTACATTAGCCGGAATAAGAGTGAGTGTCTAGGTTTTGGTAACCGAATTCAGTGTCTGACAACTTAATCGGCTTCATCTAATGTCGATGTCACCAACGAAATACTATTAGGCGTGGACTCATTCCTTATCAAAACCCATTTTGTAATGTTTCCACAAAATGTTATCGCAAAAAATATGCTGAACAGCTTATTTTCAAGCATGTACTTTTCTTCCAAGAATACCTTTTGTAAATTCTGTTTATGTTAAAAATTAAGTCAACTGAGCTTAAGGCAAATTTGCAGAGAGCACATTTGTTTCATATGTTTTTGTTTTTTTTTTCCTACCTACATTCATTTCCAATTTAGACAAACAATTGTGTTTGTAATCTAACTTTTGAAGTCTAGTGTAAAATACGGTAAAATATTTGGGATATTTCAACGCAAAATGTGCCACAAATTGTACTTTCGTCCGTAAGATACTTTTCGGCTATTACTATGGAAGCCAGCATTGCTTTTGCAATATAAGGCCACTGAAGACCCGCAATGTAGAAAGACTGATACAAGTGAATGCGAAGTGGCTGAAAATTGTGCACGCCTCTCGTTGACATAATGTAGAAGTCCGAAGAGAGGGGGGATGTCAGTTTCTCTCTTTAGTATGGCTTAAAAATACAAGGTCCGTTGTCAATAGCACGCATACTTCTTCTAAATGTTACTTTAGTAAGAATCACACAATCGATAGTACTAACTCAAATCCAATATCTTTCATTTTGGGTTTTGAAATATCACTCTTTAATTTTTCCTTTTACCTATCTTACATTCACTAAATATTTAAAAGAATCCTTATAATATTCCATTGAAATTTTACTCAGAATTCTAATAAAATGTTTGATACATAATTTATTGTATATTACATTCTAAGAAAAATGTTTTAATAATGTAATCCAGAAAAAGGTAGGAAAAGATTATTAGAAAATTTAGAAAAGGATTTTTTTATTACCTTCTTATGAGAAGCTCATTCAAATACTTGTATTCCTTTATTATTTCAGGTAGCATTATTCGTATTGAATTTTCTTTGCTTGAAAAAGCTTCAATATAATTTATTCAATACTAAGTAAAACTAATTTTAATTTTAACTAATACTATTTTTCTACAGGAAAAATAGTTATATTCCATACTTTTATACATTTTGTATATGTTCGATTTATTTATTCATTTCTGTTCTAATAAAAGTCTATTTTGGGGGTCATGCTATTTCATTATTTTAATGTTTGAATAAGTAATGACGATTTCGATAGCATAGATGTTCAACTACTACGACTTCATCCCATCAATTATTCACATTCTTATTCGAGGAAATTGCAAACCATTTATATTATTCTTCAATACTGTATCATGTGTTTCTTATCAAATATTTACTAAAACGTGCATTTCAAACGAACAACGTAGGAATGTTTTTGCATTTCAAGCACAACACATCATCGTGCAGGTTTTGCCTTTCCATAAAGAATGTAAAATAAAGCAAATGTAATTTAAACAACACAGTTACAAATCCTGACAATCATTTCAGTGTACTTGTGGGTAAAGAAAAGGCATTACATATACTCTGTGAAATATTATGATGGCTCTTTTATTCTTTAGTAAAAAGAACTATTTTAACTGATTAGGATAAAACTACAAGAAAAACGTATTTAGACATGACAACGCATTTTTTAAAAAAAAAATTTTTGTTAGCTGCTTATTACAAATGCAATGCAAATTAAAGTGTTATGTAGTCTTTTTGAATTATTTAAATCAAATCAATTAGATATTGTGGAAAGTTATTCTTAAAACCCCCATGTGTTCACTCAGAATAAAGCAAATTTATTTTTACTAGAGACAGAATAGTTGGTTGTGTGAACTTCCTATACTTATGTCTTATTCATATGTGCAATATTCTGAAAAATACGTTGTGAGTATTTGTACATACATATGCTATATATAATGCATATTGCTCCGAATATTGCAAACTTATGAAATTATACTTCTGAGTAGAAGACTTATTATTACTAAATATTTTAAACTCATTAAAAGAAAAATAGTCTTACTTCACATCTTATTCTGTAGGTATTTATTTAACTTAATTTTGTTCCTCGATATAGTTAAAAAAGTTTAATTAAAAAAGTGTTTCGTTAAAAAAGTTAATAGATTTAGTTTGTACCTGGCGAAAAACAGATGGAAAAATGTTTACTGGTATTGTTTTTAAATACATATCCGTAGTATGCTCCAAATATTCAGGGAAAAGGTGTAAAACCTTACCCTGCATAGTTCACAGCACCGAAGCACATCCAACTTCAAAGTAGTCCCTTGGGCAACGATACACTTCTGCCAGTGTTCGTATAACTTCTGGAAGCACAGCTGGGAACAATTTTTCTCAACCTCCCGTAAGGCTTCCTGCGATGTTCCTTTCACCTTATCTGATAACACAAAACAACGTCCCTGTAAATGTTTTTTATTAATGGGAACAGGTAAAATTCAAACGGGGCTAAGTCTGGTCAATAGGAGGGGATAAGGAAAGCACGTTAAGGTATCCGACTACGTTCGAAACGATGATTTTAAAAAGCGCATAAATGTATAATTTTCATGATATTTGTGTCACTTAGATAAGAATGCATATATAAAATTGTTTAAGGACATTATGACAAAAAAATTTTAAATACAATATTTGGCAAACAATTAACTTAGAAACTTTTCCAAATGTTCTCCTTTTGTAAGAATGCTTCTACTGTATTAATATTTGTGTATATGCCGACATCTGTACAGAGGGTCAACTATGGAGTTTTGAAAATTCAAATTTGTTTCAGAGTTTACAAACCATTTGGGAATAATTATCGGCGTATTTTCTAAAATTTCTCCATTCTGTTTGTAAAACATGGATAAACCGACTCAAGTTTTGCGTTTCAAAAAATTTTTTTTTTCAAATTTTTCAAAATGTCGCCATCTATTCGTCTCTTAGGAGAATTTCGGGACAATCTGATTTTGTGTGTGTGTGTGTCACCTGTTGGTGCTCAAGGCCTAGGCCAACGACAGCGTTCTTCCAGCCCATTGCCAAAGATAATTTTGTAAAACTGTTCTGAAGAAGTCGAATTTTGCCCGCTCATTTTTTTTTTCCTTTTTAAAGCTCTCATTTTTATACCCGGCTTATAAAGCGCACCCGTAAATTTTGATCTTATTTTTCGTGTTAAAAGTGCGCGGTATACGCCGGATTTTACGTTAAATTGGTGTGAAATTGAAACTTGAAGAAATCAGGTCTAGATTTAGGTTTTTACAGTTAATTAGATTTTAGTTGCAATTTTTTCCTCATACTAGTTATGTCTAGTTTTTTTTTTTCCATTAGGAAGAGGCTCTTTAAGCAAAGCTGTGCTACCCCTCTATACATTTCTGAAGTTAAAGGAAACTAGAATAACAGATTAAAATATTTTATATACAATATATAATATGTTATAACGTATCATAATTACTTTATTATTTCCTAGTTTTGGTTAGCAATTAAAGTTTGAGGCTATAAATAAAAATTAGTTTGTATATCTTAAGAAAATTTGTTCTAATATTTTCGATTTTTTTTTAACCCTTGTATTTTTATTACTATTTAAAAAGAATATTGCATCCAGATTGTTCATTTTATAAAAAAAGCATGTTAATTTTTGGTAAATATATAAGTTTTAATTAAAAATTGTTTAACGTTATGCGTCGTTTCCCCCTCATTCAACGTTAATTATAAGTGCTAATTATGTATTTCAGTCGAAGCTGTCTGGAATTAATAAGATTCTTAAAAAGTTTTACAGAATGATGAAGTTTTTAAGTAGCTTTTCTAAGAAATTATATTTAAAATATCAGTCGAGATCTTTGAAATTATTTTTTTACTCTTTTCCTTTCTTATGATTAATTTACATAATATATTTTTACCTAAAGTATTACCATTATTTTCTCTAGTTAAAAGCAATACTTTTCAGAATTAATAATACGGCAAATTTGATTTTTTTCTACCTTGTTTTGAGACAGAAAAAATATTTTTAAGCTTCTTAAATTAACAGCTGCTTTTCAGAGGAAAAAACAGTGAAACATTCTACAAAAGAAACAAGAGACAAACTATTTACATGGTTAATACTAAAATGTGTGTGTGTGTGTACAAAGACTAAGTGTTTGTTTTCAGTTAAGCGTATCACTATGGGAATTAAGTTTAATGGTTTGTTTATTCCTACTAATTGTTTTGTTAAGTATAATAAATCATTTAGGTCATCAACCCATGTTTATTTAAATTTTAATTATATTTATTAAAGGAATTTTTATTCAAACATCGAACATGTAGCAGGTCTTTTAAAGGATAATTGCATCATTGTGTTGATGTTAAAAGCAATTGCGATTGTATAAATGAATTCAACAATTGTTCTTTTAGTTACACGTATCTTTTCTTAATGCATATAAAAAAACGAATAAAAATGCTTACACATAATACAAGTTGAGAGCAATTAATACAAGAGCAACTTAAAATATCATTCACTATGTTGAAAAAGTGTCCTGCCTTTATTTGCTCGTTAACAGTAACTGTACTCATTTAAGTCTAAAAATTCAAACTTAACTTACTTAAATACAAACAATTTAAGTGTAATTAATTAATATGTAAGAGAATTGAAGTATATATATATATATATATAAGTACACTTTATTAACAATCAGAATTGAATGCATATTTTGAATCATTTTGCGGTGAAAGAGTTATTGTCTTGACTAATGCCCCTGTTAGAGCAATGTCAGATCTAGATCCGCGAAATTCATCGTGGTATCTCCCTTCTTTTCCACCAACCTCAAGAGAGGACTTGCGGCTTGACGAAAACTTTGAGAGCCTCCATCCCTCAAATACCCTACACATTTACAAACATTCATGTGAAAGGATGCCCTTATACTCGATATTTTTTACATTAACCCTTACTTACAGGAAATGTTCAAATTCCTCAGAAGGGGAGATTTCGTGAACACCAACGGGTTAAAAGCCCTTAAAGATCTGCTATGTATTATTGCGCGGATATTTTCTCCCAATTAGAACGTAAGAGCACGGAGGAAAAAAAGAGTTTTGCAGAGACATTTCGGTTTTAAAGACGGTGCACGACAAAAAAGAGAGAATCGGAATAAGAATCGGAATTACAATCTGAACTCCAAAATGTATCGCATCAGAATGTAGTTCAAGTTACCGAGCCTCCCTCTTCTCCTCTAGGTACAAAAGCGAGCATCACTATCCATTATTCCAGATGAGCTTCTGAATGACAATCATATGTACAGTTCAATAAATTTTGTTCACTATATTTTAAAGTATCCGACTACATTCGGAACCGTGATTTTAAAAAGGCGCAAAAATGGATAATTTTCATGATATTTAGTGTCACTTACTTTAGAATATATGTATAAAATTGTTTTAAGGACTTTTTGACAAAAAAAAATTATTTGAATACAATATTTCGGCAAAAAATTAACTATGATTTTTGAAACATTCACATTATTTTCAGAGTTACAACCCTTTAAAATAATTATCGGCGTTTTTTCTTAACATTTATCCCCTCTGTTGTCGTAAAACATGGATAAACTCACTTCTAAGTTATAGATTTCAAAAATTCTAGTTGAGACTCTGTACAGAGGTCTGAGCTATATACAGGCAAAATATTATTATAATAGAAGCATTTTCCGCAAAAGGAGAATATTTTGAAAATGGGTCATTCTATGTTCGTTTTTAGTCAAAATATTGTACTTAAATAATTTTTTATTGTAGTACTATTATTAAAACAATTTTATATACATTTTCTAATCTAAGTAGACCTAAATATCATAAATATTATCCATTTATACGCGTTTGCAAAAACTCGGTTTCGAACGTAGTCGAATACCTTAAGAACTAATGCACCACCGATAAAATGCTTCCAAAGGATAACTACAAGTTTTGTCCTTTCTGGTGGCTTCTTCATGAAGTACCTTGACGCCAAAGTCAAAATGATCAAGGAACTATCTGAATCCTCCTAGGAAATAAAATCGCAACAAATGTTCATGACTACAACAAACCAAAAAATATGATCGCTCTTTGGGGATTATACAAAATTAAAAAACAGTTGTGCAGTTTTCGTTCCTTTTCTAACATTGATGTGTAAAGGGTACATCAAACATAGCGACATTTTCATTCGATTATAACCTTTTTTTTGCAGCAAACATTTTAAAACAAATTTTTAGATATTAATTTCTTCAAAAAAACCATTATAGCAGTTAGGTGAACTTTTTTAAAGACTACCATAAAATGACAAAATATTTAGTCTCTACCCTATATTTTATTTTAACCATAATTTGCATTTTTGATTTTCGTGTGATTATGGTATAAGTGATTCGCGCAATCATATTACCGCATCCCGATTATCACAATAGAAACCTAAATGATATGTATAATTTTTTAACCCATTCATCTTATTTATTGAAGTAAATAAATAAGTATGCTCTCTAAAAGTTTCAGGTTAAGGAAAGGTTTTTCTCAAACTTTCAACACTTGAGACCCAATATTCAATCATAATTTTCATCGCGAACCCCCTCCATATAATAATAATCTATTGAATTATATAGTACTATACTTTGATAGAAAAGGTACAATAAGGGTTTAACCTCTTAAGTGCCACCAGCGTATAAAAATGGCTCACTCAGCCAAAGAAATAATTGCCCCAAATGTATATATACGTTCTTCCGAAGTACAATCTTTTCTGTGTGCTGCTATCCATGAAATTATTCCGCAGGCTTTGTAAGGCAATAAAAGGACCTTGACAGTGTTTGAGAAGGATTTACTTATTTCAGAAAATTTGTTTATGCATTCCTTTTTTCCTTCCCCTCCCTCTTCCCCCCAATACATCACATACACACATCTACGAGGAAAACGGAGGCATTGGAGAGCGAATTGCACAACTTTGAATCGGAAGTTAAGGGATTGATTATAAACCGTACAAATGATCAAGATAAATGCTAATTTTTGTATATAATTTTATATATGACAAGGCCATGGGGTCAATTGTAATTATTAAACTTGTTCTTAACTTCATATTGTTAAATTAATAATAAAATACGTTATATAGTGCTGATACATTTATAGGCGTATTATATGAGTGTAAATGTGTATGTCATTTTTTAGTATGTAAAAATGTATTTTATTCGTTTACTTTCAGTAAGTTAATTAATTTTTAAATACTATTTTTTTTCGATTTTTCAATATGCTCGCAGCGTTACCTCGTAGAGACCCCTAGGGGGTCGCGTCCCTCAGTACTAGAAACGGTGGGTTAAGGACATAATCCTGTATAATTTTTAAGAAATCGACTTATACATGATGATCATCTTAAAAAACTCAGAAATAAAATTTTATTCTCTCGATATTTTCTATTATTGTTTGAATGAAGAACAAAATAATGTCCCTATCCTGACTCGTGTACAAATTTAATATTTATATTGATTTTAAATAATTACTCATGCATAATAAAATAATGTTTCAGGCACCGACGAGATTCGAACTCGTGATCTCCTGTTTACTAGACAGGCGCTTTAACCAACTAAGCCACGGCGCCGACGCTATCTACTAGTTCCGAAAAATTTATTACAAGTGTAAAATTTAATGACTGCGCTAGGAATAAAATGTTTATATGGTTGTTAGTTCACAATATGTTTGTTATTTGAAGGCATATGAAGGATATTTTGATTCAAAATATTTCTTGGGGAAACTAATTTTTCCTAATAAATAAACTATATTTTTAATGTTGAAAATTATTAATGCAAATTGTATTCAAAAAATACTCTCATATAATGAATAACCTTTTTTACACACTCCCTTCTGAAAGCAAAATTAATTGAAATTTGTGTGACATCACTAATATCAAGATATAAAATATACATCAGGAAAAATCCACAGACCATTCAATCTTTATTGATTTTAATTCATCATAAATAATTAAGCATTAAAAACTACTTCGGTAGTTTGAACGACTCAAAAAAAGTTAACTATATTTTTGAAATATATTATGCAATGTTCATTATGATAAAATAGTAGAATTTAAAACTATACTTTTGAAGTAATTCAGGTAGTTTTTTCATTCCACTTTCATTCTTATTCTTAAAAATAATTCTCGTATTAAATGTGAATGCAAATCTATTTAACTCTGATACGCATTCATAAAAAATAAATTGCAGCTGGGGAAATTTAATACACGCAAACTTACTTCACTCAAATTAATTGTAAATATATAACATTTGCAGACATTTCGTTATTTACGGCTAAAATACTCTTTTATTTCATTTATTTCAAGCAATAGTTAACTGGTTGTTTGGTATTCACTTAAAAATGTATTCTACGAACAATAACTTATCAGACAATAACTATAGAAATAAACGACACACTTTTATTCAGACACAAATAGAATTTTATATTTATGGTTTTTAATAAATGAAACTTGTAAAAAAATTTATTTACTCAAATTTTAATAAAACATGCTCGAGATTATTGATCTGACACTTAACATAAAAAAAAGAAAAATATGTATATATTTTTTTTTATTTTTTAAATGAAAAGAAAATCTTACATATTATTTTTATTAATATAGCTTATTCATGAACAACTAAAAAACTAAACCCTTATTTACATGGAGATGTGAAAGAACAAAGGTATTTCGCAGAATAGTGGTGCTTTAGAATGCCTAATAGTCTGCGATTATTTAAAACTAATAATAGTTGAAAAAGCAATAAATAAAATCATCATGAAAATGTTTTTCTTATATTATTTTTTTATCTTAATATTAATGCCTTTAAATATTAATTACATATATTTCCAGTTTTTTAATTAAAATCCTTTGTGAATTTTAGATGATTTATAAGTTAATTAAAATCGCGTCCCGCACAATTTCTTTAAAAGAAAACAGGGCTTTGTTTGTCACTCTTCTACATTTCATAACAATTCTAAGGAAATAAACAAAATAATGTATAAAAATTGAAATGAAAATATTATTTAATTAGTTTCTAAAGTGCTTCTGAAAGGACTAGTAATAAAGTAATATTTATTTTAAGCATTTTAATGTTTTCAAAAACATGTTTAATATGTCTTTTAATTTTTTTTATATTTAAAGAAATTAATAAAAACTTATATATATTTAGATATAAGGTAATTTATGAACTTGATTATTTCAATATCTTTTCCACCAATCACTGAACTGTATGCGTCTACATTTAACTATCTAAAAAATAGAAATTAAATATAAGATTGTTTAAGACATTGCTAAAAAATAAGTGTTCAGAATTAAATCTTTTATTTCTGAACTCTGTGTATATGAGAAGAACGATCCAGAAATTTGGGGGGTGCAGCCATCGCTGATGACAAAAGCAAATACCTAAAGTTAAGCCACTCTTAAAATGGATTCTCCCAACCCTCCCCTAACTTTCCAGGTTGCTTTAGTCCATGTCATATGACTAAAGCGCACGCGCAGCTATCTTCCGAAGTTAGCTAGCTTTGCTCCACAAAGTAAGGAAGATAGATTTTCTTGAACAGCGTTGAACATTAAATGTTGGCAACGCTTTGGTAAAACACCAATGGAGACTTTCGAAATGCTGAGTAAGGTGTATAGTGATTCTACCATGGTGAGATCCAAGATTTACGAATGGCATCGGCGTTTTAAGGAGAGCCAAGAATCCATCGAAGACAATGGACTTTTTGGACGAAATTCGACTTCGCGGAACGTGGAATACGTTGCGTTGGTGTCTGAATGTGTTAGAAAAGATCGTCACCGAACGCTTGCACAAATTGCTTTGGCAACACACTATTCAAAGACGTCGTTTGGTTCATCGCAAATGGCATCAGCTCTGGCAAAGTGATGACTGGTATCTTCTGCATGTCAACGCATCAGCACATATATCCTAATTGGTAATATAGTTCCTTTCCTAAATTCACACTAACGTGTATCCACATACCTCCTATTTACCAGACTTAGCCCCATTTGACTTTTTCCTGTTCCCATCAATGAAAAACATTTACAGGGACGCTGTTTTTCTCATTAGATGAGCTGAAAGGAGCATCGCAGTAGACCTTATTGTAGGTTGCGTAAAATAGCTTCCAGAAATCATACGAACTCTGGCAGAAATGTATCGTTGACCAAGAAGACTGCTTTGAAGATAGATGTGCTTCGATGCTCTGAACTATTTAATATAAGGTTTTCCATACCTTGTCCCCAAACTTTTG
>BMAV01007173.1:62197-129836 GCA_019973955.1 Trichonephila inaurata madagascariensis
AAAAAAGGTTTAGGTACATTTTTTTTAATTTCCTATTTTTGATAATGGATTTGGCGAAAATAAAGAGGCTTAAACTACTACCATGATTTTTTTCGGCTATTATCACACGATAAATGAATAATAAATTAAAAAGAACGGTTAAAAAGAATTCTAATTTTTTCTTTGTGTGCATAATAAATAATGTAAGAATAAAAAGTAATATTTTTAAGTGATAAAAAAGAATTTAAAATTCTTTTGAGTAAT
This sequence comes from Trichonephila inaurata madagascariensis, assembly GCA_019973955.1. Lineage (NCBI taxonomy): Eukaryota > Metazoa > Arthropoda > Arachnida > Araneae > Nephilidae > Trichonephila > Trichonephila inaurata. Next base: position 62,441 of record BMAV01007173.1, read on the forward strand.
TTAACTTTACGTAATTCAAAATTTCCTTTCAGATTTAATAGAGTGCTTATATTAAAGTGTCATAACATAATGTTAGGAGAATTGCAGTCATAATTCCAAACTATGACTTCCGTTGGTTTATGGACTGCAGAAAACTCGTGGATATTGCGTCATTGTCTTTTAACCTACTTTCTTCGCCATAAAATTCCCTGGCAATAAATATGTAGCCTAATTTGTCAGAATAATATCACAGACAAATAAATGTTCTGATTTTGATAGTATAATGGTTTGAAAATATTGATTATTTCTTGTTACAAAAAATGCCCTCTATGTCAAACATTTATTTAAAAAAATAAGCTAACTTTTTTCATTAAGGTACCCGACTACTTGCGATAACTTTTTTTTATAAAAATGGAGACATGGAGATGTTTTTGGTGGTTTTTAGATTTATTAAGTACTTTAGTTTATTAAGTTATGATATTTAGTGTCACTTAGATTAGAAAATTTATATGAAATTGTTTTAAGAATAGTATTACAATAAAAAAGTATTTAAGTACAATATTTTGACAAAAAATGAACATAGAATGACCCATTTTCAAAATATTCTCCATTTGTGAAAGCTGCTTCTATTATAATAATATTTTGCCTGCATATAGCTCAGACCTCTGTACAGAGGCTCAACTAGAATTTTTTAAATATATAACTTAGAAGTGGGTTTATCCATGTTTTACGACAACATAGGGGAGAAATTGTAAGTAAAAACGCCGTAAATTATTTCTATTGATTGTAACACTGAAAATAAAGTGATTTTTTCGAAAATCATAATTGAGCCTCTGTACAGAGGTCTGAGCTATATACAGGCAAAATATTACTGTAATAGAAGCATTTTTCACAAAAGGAGAACATTTTGAAAAAAGGTTATTCTAAGTTAACTTTTTGCCGAAATATTGTATTTAAATCATTTTTTTTTGTCAAAATGTCATTAAAACAATTTTATGCTTGTATTCTAATCTAAGTGACACTAAATATCATGAAAATTATCCATTTATGTGCTTTTTTAAAATCACGATTCCAAACGTAGTCAGATATCTTAAGAAAACAAGGCTAAAATTAAGAAGATAAAAATAAATTATTCCTAGTAAAATGGGAAAAAACAAGTAACAATTGACAAAAAATTATATAAACGGGGCCCTCTCTGTAACTAATAGTAAATAAACAAATTCTCCATTTTTCAATTTTGATGTATTACTTTGCTATTCCTTTTTGAAATGACACTTTCAGGATAAAAGATATTTTAATTTCAATTAGAATTTCATTTTTTTTTCATAATTTGAAAGATATATAAAAGTACCAAAAATAATGTTTCTACAAGCAACTTTTAAAATATTTCAATGCTTTTTCACAAATTTTTAACTATTTTCTTAAAAACTGTCATTCTTTTTAAGGAATCACAAACAATAAATCAAAAATACTTTTCTAGAGACTTTTTTGAATGGTTTCAGTGAAGACAAAATAAAGCTTATAATTTATTTCTTACTTTCAATACAATTATAGCATTTTTTAAATTTAATTCATAGACAATTTAATTTCAATTAAAAAGATTTAATTCTTTTTTATCATGAAGAAAATTTTGAAACGTTATGAAACAAAAGCAATATGATACACATGTCAAGTACAAAAAATATGCAACTTCAAGCAGAAAAATACGTATAAGACTTATTTTACAACACGAGAGACAATTTATCTCAATTTTAAAAAATATTTATTGGTAATTATTACTACAACTTTGTCTCATTTTTTTTAAGAAAATAAATAAATTTATATTGAAATCTGTTCAAATTATTGCAGTGATAACTTATGTATTGTTCAAAGGACCAAAGACAGTATTACATCGTTTATCGACCTGTGGTTTGATGTCAAAACCCTTTCAAGAAACCTAACTCCACAATAAAAGAAAGTAGGTAGAACCAGATCAACACACGAAATGATGATGCTAAAACCAGATGGAAGAAGTTACGATCTAGGGAATACAATTCTGAACTTCATCGACCTCTGAAACGAAAGGCAGAGGCAGAACATTCGAATGCAATGGGGTGAAAGAAACACGACTTCCTCTCTTTTCCTCCCTACTTATCGCTTGAGAGTAGCACATAAAAAGAATTTTTTTTTTCTGTTGGGCGCAATATGTATAGTCGAAAGAGAGTCTCTAAGCCATTCCAATTCTGTAAGTCTGGAATTTCAAATATTCATTTGGTCTGTCATATTGCTTAACATAAGCAAGCAAAGTGATGAAAATATAATTTCATCAAATGTAGAGAATGACTAAAATGTACTTAATAAAAAATATTTAAATCATACAAAATAGCAAATAGACAAAGATTTTCTTTAAAACAAATAATTTTTATGCAGCATATCAATTTTGTTTTAATATCTGTCTCATTTCATTTTATCTTTTCATTCAGTATAAATCATTTAAGAATTCTATTTCTGTTCCACTTCTATTCCAATCCGTCCCCTCTTAACTACTTTCTGAAGACCATGCGGTCAGTCAAAATCCATAAACGACAGTTGTTATAGAAAACCTTTTTGTTTTATACGAGGGTTATTTAAAATTACCTATCCTTTAGTTTTAGAGTCGTACTGATCGCCACGGCTCATCAGGTTAAAAACACTTTATCTTGCCCTTCTCTATTTGCACATGGTACTGTTATCATAAACAGAAAAGAGAGAAAGCAGCAAAACTTAACCCTGCTGTTCTGTTCGTATTTACTACACCAGTGCTTCTCAACTTTTCAACTTTTGCGACCCAATATTCAATCATAATTTTCATCGCCCCCCCCATACAACAACAATGTTATAATTCAATAATATTTTAGTTTTACGATAAAGATATAATACTATTATAACCTCTTTAAGTACTACCGGCGTATATATACGTCACGCTCAGCCAAAGCATAAATTGCCCTTGACGTATATATACGTCTTTCCAAAGTAAGATATTTTCTGTGCCCTGCCATGCATAAAATTATTCCGAAAGCTTTAGAATTTATTAAAAGGACCTTGACAGTGTTTGCGAAGGATTTACTTATTTCAGAGCAATTGGCTCTTGTGGAATATGATGGTATTGGTGAGCGAATCGCATAACTTTTAATCGGCATTTAAGGGATTAATTATAAACCATACAGGCTATCAAGACGAGTGTTGATTTTTGTATATAACTTTGTGTAGGACAAGCCCATGGGCAGTGGCGTAACGGAGAACATTTAAGGCCTCCTGAAAAGTCAGGTATTGGGGCCCTGTTGGATTTTACAAAGGATAGGTACTTGGCGGCAATCAGGCTTTGGACCCCTAAGACCTTGGGTCTCCTGCGATGCGTGGGTGTACATTGTACCACTGTCCATGAGGTCACTTGTAATTATTAAGCTTGTCCTTAACTTACTATTATTAAATTATATGTAAAATACGTTGTGCAGTACTGATACATTTATAAGTGTATTATATCAGTGTAAATGTGTATTTTATTTTTATTATGTCGGAATCTTTTTTGTTTGTTTACTCTCAGCAAATTAAAATTTTATTTTTATAATGTTCTTTTGCTTCCAAATTTCAAAATGCTTGCGGCCCCCTCCTAGAGTTACTATGCCCTCTTAGGGGGTGCACCCTACAGTTTGAGAAACGCTGTACAATGCATATGTAGAGCTTTCGGGTCAATATGACTCGATTCGGAAAACTAACGTTTCTTGCCGTAAATGACAGGCACCATTTAAAAAATAGTTGATATAATAGTAATGTAGGTTTTAAAAATAGATATAATAGTATAAAAAACATCTATAAAAAATAACAGAAAAATATTTTTAATATTGATACTTTAACAATAATATAAAATATCTCTAAAACTAACAGTAAAATATTCGAAATTAAAACTTACTTTTATTTACAATTTGAACAGTAATACTTACATGAATTTTTCAAATGTGATTCTTAAACTTGTAGCATAACATATTACGTATAGTTTGTTGTCATTGCTAGATGGACAGAGCTTGCACCTTGCACGATTGATACACAAAGGAGTATACTTATCAGTTACCGATATCACACTTTCCCCTTTTCTCTGTATTCGTTTTACTAATTCTATTGAGTCCTCACTTCTTAATAGGTTTGGTCTTGCATCAATGCATGGAAAAATGAGTGATTTTGCCAGTTAGTTCTTCTAAAAATAGCCTTCGTTTAGTGAATTTGTTTTCGTTCCAGGCACTGTGTATTGAAGTCCATAGAACAAATGCATTATTTGCAGAAAGTATCAAGTATGTTATTGAATACTATCATGGGCCAGCGATTTGTTGTTCTTTTACAAATGTATGTGTTTAGAAGTTAATCAAGAATATCCACAGTTCATTTAGTTGAATTATAATCTAAGACCATTAATAGTTTTTGTCAGGTATGTTACTGACTTCTTTACCCCGATGTAAAGTTTTCATAAGAATAACATTCTTGCTCTGTTTTGGAATGTAGCTTACAACTGATGTGTCTTCAGTAAAATAAAATAATGAGCTGTGAATATCTTTATTTGGCGTTTCTTCAGGAAGTTCTTTTTAAAAAATTTTCTAATGGTGCTAAGCATAGTCATTTTCCGTTTTAGAAGTAGTTGCCCTAAGTTGTAAGATGGGAAAAAATTACCACATGAAATATTGCGCCCCTAATACCCATAAGTGAGATCGCACACTACTCGCATTCCTTGATTTTTCTCTGGCTTTGGCCCTTGTTCTTTTCCTATGTAAATTTGTGTTTTCAGTACATGCGAAGTTACTGTCACATAAAATATATATTTAGATGGCTTACTTGGTACATACTGCTTGAATGAGTGAGTAAGTGAGTGAGGGAATATTAACGTCCCACTGTACAGCTACTCGAGGGCTTTTAGTGACGAACCTCGTAATTTTTAACCATAGTCAAGTGACCAGAACGACACCGTATCAACTTTTTGACCTTGCACATGCTCTCTTATCGTGTGACCAAACGCGTACATCAATGAAAAAAGTTTTGAATACGGATAAATTAGAGAAAGTATTGTTAGTATTTTCTTTTAATTTATTCCAAAACTAAAGTGAACATGTATGAGTAAAAAAAACGAATTTTTTGCTTTGGGTCATATTGACCCAAACGGTACGTAAGGTATAAATTGAAAAATATTACTTCCAAACACAAATAAATATAAATCCTTCTAGGAGTTCATATTTATATTATTTATCTACAAAGTTAAGAAGTTTCATAAAAATATCCATGTTCTATATTTTTTATGAACGCATAAATTTTATTTCGGACATATAGACCCGCACAGAACAGCAGGGTTAAGTCTCGCTATGAAGAACAATTTCTTAAAATTAGGTGTTTCTTACAGGTTTATAAGTTTTAGTTTTTAATAATTTAATTTCAATAATTCGATATTTAACGCCTGTAGTAAAAGTTAATTTTATTTTCGAGTCTATAACTGTTAGGGCCTTACAACATAATATGCTTTTTTTAATCGAAATTTGTGATACTAACACGTCTTATTTTTTTTTTCCTTTTGCCTCTTTTTCTTTATTTATATACATTTTCTTATCAAACATTATTACAAGTAATTTATTATCAATAATAAATTTTCTCAAAGGCTAAAATATTCTGGGATAATTTAAAACACACCATTAGGAACTTCAATATTAAAAAATTACAAAACTATTCTTCCTTAACCAAAAAATTATTTTTAAAAAAAGAGAGAGTTTATTCTCTGTAAAGAACTGCATAATAGATATTTTTATAGACTGAATAACAGTAAGAATTCACAAGAAAAGGATTCAAAAACCTTTAATCTGATCACAGAGAAGTATTATTTATATCTTGCGATAAAGTAAAATAAAAAATAGTTTCCAATTCTTTGAAATTGAGAAGTGTTCTAATGACAGTAAAAAGGTTTTGATTATTGAGAAAATGAAGCAATTCACTCAATAAAACCATTTTATTGTAGCCTAAGCGTTTTCTGCTAGAGAGAGTTTTATGAACTTTCTTCCTTCAGATTGCGATCGTCACGTGTACTGTATTAAATTGTTTTTCTTTTTCCGACTTTATTTGTAAAACTTTCTGAAGAATTGAAGCTAAACTGAAATAAGAGTCATCGGATATCAATGATGAGTGTTCATTTCAATTGTTTTCTCTAACTTTAAATTCGAACATTCAATTTATTTTCTTACGAAAAAAAAGGGTTTTTTTATCTGTGTTCCAAAGATAGATAAACATCCTTGCAATACTAGAAAAGTAAATTTAACAAAATAAACTTTCTTTCGATAAATAAGATTTTCGATAAATGCGTTGCTCATTGATGATTGGTTATCTATTATTTGCACATTTTGACTGAATAGGTGAGGTGACTTCAGAATCTACTCTATATTTTCAAAAATACAATCATTCACACACACACACACACATAAGTTTCTTAAATAACTTAATTTAAAGAAATTAATTTACAAAGTTGGACTTACTGAGAATATTATTAGATATAATGATTACACATTAGTAGGTACAGTTTCATGGAAGAAGATTTAACAACCTTCTGCAATATAATTTTTTAAAAAATAATATTAGGTTTTCTGTGTATACTTCTACTTTTTCTGAAATTGCTTTCCGATTTTTCGCCATTTTCTGAATTAATACAAATATAAAAAGAGTGAATGAAAGTGAATACAAATAAAAAGCGTGTAGATATTTATTTTGCATTTTTCAAGTCTCATATAAATAAAAATTGTTAAAAGTATTTCTTTTTTCAGTTAGCTACTAATAAAAATAAGTGATTAATTTTTCATTATTTTTGTTCTCCATAAATATATTTTCTTCTTCGTTTATATTTTGGAACATAACTAAATAGTTTCAACTTATTTAAATGTATATAAAGAGAATATTTCGAACTTTTTCTTTACTTTTGAAAGCATTACTTTCCAAAATGGTTTCTAGTATTTTAACATCACTCGATACAATTTTATGTTGTTGAACTCAACAAAAAAAAATCATCTATTAGCTTGTAAATTTCCTTTCTATAGAAAAACTATCATCTATTAGCTTGTAAATTTCCTTTCTATAGAAAAACTATCATCTTTTATATTTATTATATATTATATTATATTATATATATATTATATTATATTTTATATTTATTATATTTATTTTATATATCTTTTCATTCATTCAACAATCAAGAAAATCTAAACCAAAATCATCTTTTAAAAATCTGGTTTAAAACATTGCATTTTTTTTTTTTTTTTTTTGCTTTAAATTACTCGACGATAATAACGGCAATTTTAAAACTCAATCAGAAAAGTAAAATATTATATTGAACTTTCACAAATAAAAAGTAAGATATACCAGGTACTATTTTATACATACAAAAAAATCCCTTGATTAAAAAATTGAACGCATAGCATTTTATATTTACCATTAAAATCAAATATGGATATTTGCATCAGACATCAATGTAATCCACGAGAAAAAGAACACTTTCCTTAATAAAGTATTGAATTTCAATAAAATGTATCTAATATAAACGAATTCTTTATTAATATCCACTCACCTATAAAAATGTTTTGCAAAAAAAAAAGTATTTATATAAAAGTATTATAAAATTATTTTTGATATTAGTAAGGTTTTAAATTAGAAAATTAAAACGGATAAAGTTCTAAAGTATTCATTTCTTGCGTGTGTTTAATTTATTACAAAAGTTATAAGTAGTAAAAATTCGGTTTTATTCAATAATATAATTAAATTCCTTAAAATAATTCATATATTTTTAATATATGGGAAAATGTATGAATATGAAATAAAAACAAAAACAATAAATGTGTTATAAAAATTTATTTTAAAGAACGTTTCCGAAGAAATTATTTTGCTCGTATTTAAAAATAACGTTATTTAATTTCCGTCAATTTAATCCAAATGATGTTGAATTCAAATAATATGAATGGGAATATTAAGATAAGAGAGATTAAATAAAATCCTACTGGAGAATATAAAAATATAGTATCTAATGTTTTAATAATTTATCACCATCTTTCGCGAATTATAAATTATTAATACTTCTCTGATAAATTTTTATTTAATTCTCCTACAGCAAAAGGGAAAAGCTCATTTCCAATCATGTGTTAATTTTAAACAAGTAAAAGTCACCGAGGTTAAACTACATGAGTTTATCTTTGCAACAGATGTATTTGTGATTTGAATTCTAGTGCTTATACTGTTAAAGCATGAGGGGGGGGGGGAATCATGATGCATAACTTTGTATATATACAGAGAGAATAATGGCTCTATTACATATCAAACAAATTATTTTGTTCTATACTGCAGCAAAAATACGTCTTTTCTCATTTAACATGTTAATTCCGATGTTAGAACAATCTTTCATTTAGTTTTACGACCACCTTCTTTGGACGACAAAGACATACTGAATGCAAAAGCCTATAAATGATAGTTAACACAAAGAAATAACAAAAGTGTTTTAACCAACACTTATCCTGAATAATTACCTGACATAGAACAAATGCATAAAACTATACGTCTGATGTAAATATACTTATTTTTCTTGCTCTTTGAAAGCGGAATGTCCAAGGAAGGCAAAACACGATTAATGACATGGTAGCTATTATTTTATTATAGGCTACTGTATTATTCACCGATTGCTATGCAGAAAATGGTGCGCCAGTTACACAAGACTGGTGCATTAGAAAATGTTATGCTTTGCAATTAATAATCGTGTAAAATTAGAAATTTAAACATTGAACTACAATATTTATAGTTTAGTTTTTGTGACGTATTACTTTGTGGCTGTGACATAAATTTGCAATGCTTAATTTGTAGAATATACTAAACAGTTATAATTTAGCTTCCCCTTCAAAGAACATTTTGTAACTAAAAAAACACGAAAGGATTGCCACAAACCAATTTAAGAGGCCACATGTTTCGTCCAGTATTGAATATATATACACTATATTGTTGCCAAAATCTTCTCTAATAAGTAATAATACACTATTGCAACTTAGGAACTCAGGATAATTTTCAATCGACATGAAAAAGACATCTCACACAATATAAGATTCCAAAACTAGATTGGGGACTGCAAAATTTGAGAGTTAAGGTTTTAATCACAATAGTGACCGAAACAGTTGACACAATGATACATACTAATAGGAACTGAATGATAAGTATAAATTTTACGTTTAATTATGGCATAAACATCTTATATTATATACTTAACACACAAGTGTACTTTTCCAAAATTATTTAATATTGCAACTCATTTTGTTTTGGGTTTGTATTAGTTTAAAGTGTCGTATACAAATTCTTTAAGGCAATTTTATACATAAAAGTAATAAAGGAATTTATAAACTACTTTTATAGAGATTTTATTTACACTAAAGATTCTTTATGCATTTTAAGATGTAATAAATAATCTCTTCTTTCAAAACTTCTATCAATACAGTATTTATTTCGTTGAATATTAATATATAATATTTAAATATCATGCTATAATTTAATTTGTAAAAAAAGATAAGTCTTCTCTTTTCTAAATGATTTAAGGGGAACAAAATAAATGAAGTAATGAGAACTTTTCCGAACAAATAACTGTGACGTTTCTAGTTGAATTCCATAATTTATTGGCAACTCTTCGAAGGGTCTTTCTACACGGCAAATGTTTAGAAAAATTGGAACGGAAGTATGAAACTCGAAAGTCAGTTCAAATAATGGACAGGGTAATACTTCTTAATGCTCTCTGAGAATGACTCAAATCATCCACTCTTAAAATGCAGATAAACCCAGTATAACACCATACTTCAATGTAATAGGATCCAAAAGTTCATGGACAAGGTGTAGAAAACCTTACCCTGAATCAGTGCTTCTCAAAGTTTCAATGTTCGCGATCCAATATTCAATCATAATTTTAGTCTCACCCCCCTCAAACAATAACAATGTATTGCATTCAATAATATACTTTGATGATAAAACTACGATACCACTTTAACCTTGTAAGTGCCACCGGAGTATATAAACGTTCCTGTCAGTCAAAGCGTCAATTTCCCGGGACGTATATATACGTCTTTCTAAAGTAAACCCTTTTCTGTGCACTGTTGATAAAATTATTCCGAAGGCTTTGGAATGCAGTAAAAGAACCTTGTCAATGTTTGCGAAGGATTTTCTCTTATTCCAGGTTATTTGCTTCTTTATTCCTCCACCCCCTCACACACGCACACTCAGTACATTACATACGCGCGCCTACGTTGAAAACGGTTGACATTGGAAAGCGAATCGCGTAACTTTTAATCAGCATTCGAGGGATATTTTTTTATTATAAACTGTACAAAAATGTTAGCTGATAAGTGTTGATTTTTGTATGTGATTTTATATTTGACAGAGTCCCTTGGGGTCAATGGTAATTATTAAACTTGCTCTTAACTTAGTATTGTTAAAGTAATTATAAAAAACATTGTGTAGCTCTGATACACTTATAAGTATAATATATCAGCGTAAATTCGTATTTTAATTTTTATTATGTCAGAATGTATTTTGTTTATTTACTTTCAGTACATTAATAATTTTTTTAAATAATCTTTTGTTTTCGACTTTTTAATATGCTCGTGCCCCCCCTCGTAGAGTTGTCAGGCCCCTCAAGGGAGGCGCGCCCCACAGTTTGAGAAACGCTGCCCTGAATAGTTCACAGCAACGAAATACATCCACCTTGAAAGTGGTCCTCTTGGATAACGATACACTTCTGCTAGCGTTCGTATATCTTCATGAAGCATGGCTGAAAGCCATTTTTCTCAGCTTCCAGCACGGCCTTCTGCGGTGCTGCTTTCACTTCATCTGATGACAAAAAATGACCTCCCTGTAAATGTTTTTTTTTATGGGAAAAGGTGAAAGTCACATGGGGATAAGTCTGGTAAATAGGGGGAAGGGAAACACATTAGCGCGAGTTTTGGCCATGAAATCTTTTACCAATTGGAGATCGATGTGCTGGTGAGTTTTCATTCAAAAGATAACCAGTCGTCCCTCTGCCGAAACTGAGGCCGCTCCATCAAACGACGTATTCAAGAAGTGTGTAATCTCAGCAATATGTGCAAGTGATGGTAGACGATCTGTTCGAACGCATTCAGACACCAACGCAGCATTTTCAACGTTCCGTGAAGTCGAAGGTCGGCCAATGCGTTCATTGTCTTTGTCGAAATCTCGGCCCTCTTTATAACGCCGATGCCATTCGTATAAATCTTGTATCTCGCCATGGTAGATTCACCATACACCTTACTTAGCATTGCGAAATTCTCCACTGGTGTTTTACCAAAGCGTTGACAGAATACAATGTTCGATTCTGTTCAAGAGAGATCTTTCATACATCGCGAAACAAAGCTAACTAGTTTCGGAAGATAACAGCTGCGCGTGCCGTTTGTTCACATTACATGAACTAAGCCAACTTAGACAAGTAGAGGAGGGTTGGGAGAATCCATTTTAAGTGGTTTAACTTTAGGTACTTGCTTTCGTTGTCATCAATGGACGCACTCCCCGAATTTCGGGATTTTACTACGTATATCATGGATTCCCTCTAAAATGGTTCGAGAATTGAGTAAACATGGAATTTAATAAAACTTATTAAAAGCGAACTTCATCTAACTTGAAATTAAGGAAATCCTCCTGATAAAGCTTTAAAGCGCAAAAGATGCATTATTTGACTTTTTTCACTCAAGAACCTATGTAGTATCATATCTTCCTACAGAATATTCGTCAAATTCTACACTTTAAAATTTAAATTGTGTCTCTCGTTTAGTTACGAAAATTAAAAAAATAATATCTACCCTTTTTAAAAAAAAAATATAATAATATTTTTTTTTTTTTTTATGAAATAATCTATTTTCCTAATCTTAAGTCCGGTGAACGTAAAAAAATGCCTCTTAAATGTTTAATACCGACTAATAACGGCGTTTAGGAATGTGAAAAGAATTTTTTTTTAGTTCTTATAAATATGTATTACTTCTTAAGAAATCTTAAGAGAAAGATATTTTATTCACTTAGCATTATAAAGCAAAATGAGGCTATTGGAGACGGCCTTTGTAATTTTGAGCCTCGGTTAATTGAGGAGGGTGACACCAGGTTAATAGACCAGAGCTGCCACCCTCTTTCCTAACTACCACACCAAATGGAGGGCTTTGAGCCTCAACACAGATTTAACGTGCAGCGTCCCTTTCAATACAGTAAGTCTTCAGCAGTGCAAGGCTCGAACTTATGTCACGCTAGTCACGAGTCAACACGGTTGATTTTCATCGGCGCCAGGACTCGTACTCACGTCACTCTAACAGTGAGTTTATGACACAACCATAGGGCTACTATGGACACTAAGAATGCTGAAATAAAGTTGTTTTTGTTTATAATCCCAGATTTCCAAGCAATATTAGACAATCTCCATGAATCAAAAAAATCTAGAAATTCTAAAAACAGATAAGGAGCCAGAAAGACCTCCTTCTTTTTTAAGACCAAACAAGTCAAGATGTAGGCAGGAGAGGAAAGCTCGGAATAACACTAGTGGCACTCCGGAAATATCTTCTGACCCTCACGAAAAGTGAGTTTTTATATGGCAGCTCACAAAAGGGCGAGAAGGCAGTTTGGTATTTCCTAGGCATAAGCCTGAATGAACCACCAGGGTTTCTTCCGAAGTACCAAGAATTACTAAGAGGAATTCTTCCAAGTTGATTGATTTCAATCTTCTTAAGGTAGGATAAATCACTGAACGTAAGAGACCTAGTAGGGTTCACCCCTTCCTCAGCCGCAGTCCATGATAAGAAATCGGCTATCTCATTACCCTCAATCCCCACGTGGGGTGGGACCCACTGAAAATGTGTACCCGATGATTAGAAAGAATCCCCAATCAAGGGTATCAATGCATGTCTGGTACCCCAATATAGATGTCCAATTGAATAGATGTAGAACTGAAGCACAGCTGTCAGTTAGAATCCAAACATCTTGAAATTGAACCTCTGTTTTACACGCAAACTGCAACCCCTTCTGATAGCACACACAATAAGCTGCGATCTAAAAACTGAACAAAAATTTATGGGTTTTGATCTTAATGTCCATGATTCTGGTAGAAGTTTGAATAAAGTACTAAAAATAAACTTAAATTTAACAAATTTAATATTTGTCTTACTTTTAAAAATATAATGGTATGTCTTTTTGTAGAAAAAAAAGTGTGTGTGTACTTATGTACGCACGTAAGAAGTTATACTTCTTTGGCGTAACAAGATTAAAGTCGTTCTAAAAATATTTTGCTGGGCCAAGGACGAAAGGCGATTACGAGCAGAGCTGAACGATACTAACCTTCAATCAATCGGACTAGCCAAACCTGAGATAATCACGATAAATATGAATTTAAACTAACCCTCACAGGGACAATAGGACAAATAATATGGGGAGGGTGTCGAAGGCAGGAATGATCTGTCCCGTTCTGCATATTTCTAGACATAAATTTTCGTATCCGTTCCTACGGAACGCAAAGCAAAGGCTCTCTGACACGGGGTGTATAGCTCAGTGGTAGAGCATTCGACTGCAGTTTGGAAGGTCCCCGGATCAAACCCGGGTGTCCAATTCTTCAGGGGAGTGAAGAGAAGTAATTTTTTTGAGAATTTCGAAGGCGGGAATGATCTGTCCCGTTCTGTATATTTCTAGACAAAGCGTTTTCGTATACGTTCCTACGAAACACAAAGCAAAGGTTCGCTGACTCAGGTGTATAGCTCAGTGGTAGAGCATTCGGCAGCAAATCGAGAGATCTCAAGTTCAAACCCGTGTGTTTCTTCTTCAGGGAAGTGAAGAGAAATTTTTTCCTGAGAATTTCGAAGGCGGGAATGATTTGTTCCGTTCTGTATATTTCTAGACAAAGAATTTTTGCATCCGTGACGGTTTTGCGTCACATCCATGACGATGTGCGCGCGTATTGTAAAAATTCACCCTCCTCCTATTTCTCTAACGCCCCAAAAGAAGTATAACTTCAAAAATTGAAGAGCCCAACCCTTCACTTTGTACGAGTTCTTTGTTTCATAATATCACAGATTCGCATAACATGGTATTTTTTGGAACATAATGCCCGTTGTTTACGAGAGTTTTCTGTACAAGCTATAATCTTATGCTCTTTCCTCCAAAGTTCACAAAACTCACCTATGCATTTTTATTCAGTGCAAATGCACTCCACTTCTTTCCAGCACCCAACACATGCAGTGCAAAAACAGAAAGCAATTGGAATACCCCTGAAAAAGGAAGAACTTTTTCACTCAAAATTAATTTAGTTTACTCTTTTCAGTTTTGGTAATCTGTTGTTTAATTAAGACTTCAATAAATTGAAAAAAAGGGAACAAATTTTTGATCTTTTCTATGAGACAGATGCTGAGTACATCATAAATAAAGATATTATTATTGGAATTATCAATTAAAAATAAAATTCAAAAATTAGTTAAGTTCCCCCAATATTTTGTTACAAAATACCTAATTGTACATCTGTGAAATAAAATAATTCCAGTTCAAATATTTGTTTTACTCTCATATATGTAAGACGTTCCTTTCCCAAATAAAAATAAGAATGAAAATCGGTAAAGAAGAAGAATGTTGAGAAAAATACGATAAACCAAATTTATAAAATATTTACTTTTGCATCCACAAACAGAACTGAGAAGATTAATCTGTTATCTTAACTTTCCACTGTTAAAAATTTTTAATAGAATAATACCCAGTGTTTATATTTCTTAACATAATTCTTTTACTGATTTGAATCAGTTCATCGCTGGATGAAAGCTTTAAAATTTTTATTCAGAGTTTTGCAAAATTGAATCAAAACATTTAATATAAAAGACTCACAAATTTAATTGAAAAAAAGGCTTGGAATAACATGTATTTTTGGAAATAGTTTAAAATTTTTAATATTAGTCGAGCACGCGTGTGTGTCTTAAATAATAGAGAATATTATATCTGCTAATTTCAAAATAAATTAAGCTCAATTTTTTGTAAGCGTTCTAATTTTAATTTTCTAGCTTAATAAAAAAAAAATAAGTTTTTGAAATATAAAATACTCTCTAATTTTGTGATAATTTTTTGCATTTTATTTCTATATTGTTACATAAGTAACGGGTATTTTTCGCTTCTCTGCCGAAATGTATTCCGGCGCGGAAAATCCTTTGTAACAT
The DNA here is from genome assembly GCA_019973955.1 of Trichonephila inaurata madagascariensis. Classification (NCBI taxonomy): domain Eukaryota; kingdom Metazoa; phylum Arthropoda; class Arachnida; order Araneae; family Nephilidae; genus Trichonephila; species Trichonephila inaurata. The sequence continues at coordinate 77,650 of BMAV01007173.1, forward strand.
AAAGGAAAAAATAATCCTAAGCTACTTTTAGCGACAAATTTATCACCAAATGTCGCCAATTTTCTAAATTCAGCATTAAATATGGATGCATCAAGGAAATTCCAAAGGAATTTATGGTGATTACCTGCGGAGATAACGCCAAAAACTTCTAAAATAATGTCACGGCTTATATACGGGCGATGCAGGGAAATTGAACATATGGAAAATATGTCTTATATCCATAAATCTGTCTCAAATTCATTTGCGCATGAGAAATTGTGATTGAAAAATTTGAATTGTAGTGTTCCATATTTATCCCTCCGCTAGGCGCACTTCAAAAAGTTCCATCCATAAGCGCGGCATCTCATAAATGTTTCACCTCATATATGCGTTTGAAGATGATTAAATCATTTTATTGCTGAGATTTGACATTAAAATATATTTTACACAAAATTAGTTTTTAAAACATAATCAGAAATTGAAATATTTAAACAAAAAACATCAAAAGGTAATAGTAAGACTTAAGAGATGATAAGAAGATATAGATAATCACTTTGTCACCACTATTTACATTTTAAGATAACTCGTTGAAGTCTTCAGAAATCACCTTACAATGTTTAAGGCACATGTATTTTTCGTATAATAAGTTACAAAAGTTTAATACTCTTTTCTTTAAGTCCTGACAATAGGGAATGTTACCTTCTCTTCCAAGCTTCTGGTGATATTTATCATGGGATTTTGTCTGTAATGGGGCGTTGCATATCAGATATTTCTTCAATCCTGACTCAAAATGAACAAGGCATATAACTCTATTACTCTCAGACCGTCTTCGCAGGGGCTCTTTTAAAAATTTGTGATCTAGTTTTAATAAATATATGAGTGAGGGTCTGAGGGATTTTGATTCCCCTAAAGATCTTTTGAGAGTTTATTCTAGTTACACTGAGGATTAAATAAAGTACAGTCATTGTCTAGGCGCGTGGCATTCCTCAGATTATCTCATCTCCTAGTAAAAAACAGAAATTAAAAAATACTCGCTTCGAATTATTTTTCTACAAAAAAAAAACTGAATACTACATAATTTTCAAATTAAAAAGAATCAAAATTAACGAAATAGTACAAAGCCATACAAACTGACGTCATTCGGCATGCTGCATCTATCAGATTCAATTGCCCCTGCCGTCCGAAATATAAAGAAATCGCCCTCTTTCTTGACACTGAATCGTAGGTCCAGTGACAAAAGGCAGATAGAAGAAGGAAAGACAATTTCAACCCACCGAGTGGACCCAGCACCAAAACTATTTGTATTATGCACGTGAGATATTCACGCGCCTAATGGAGGGTTATGGAGGGTTATCTGTGATATGGAAAATTTACGCAAGTGTATTAATTATTCGATTTTAAGAGAAAATTTATTGTAAAGGCTAGACAGTTCCAGAATAAACTACGGTTTATTCCGAAAGAACCTGCCTGTTAATTCCACAGACCTTTCCTGCATTTAAAAATTAGCAATAACGTATCAACATCAATGGTTCAATAGAAATTAGCAAATAAAGTATGAATTGTTGCTATAAATACTGTGAATTATCTTACAACACTACATAAAATGTGATGATTTATAATCATGTTTTCTCGAGATTTATAATATAATAAATAATCCAATATCTTTTAACGAATATAAAATTATTTAAACAAGCTCTCGTTTGCATAATTAACAACAATTTTGTCCGAGTTCTTGGTCTCTAAATTCCAATCTATTCACAGAACTATAATCAAATAACAAAACAAAAACTTCCCCCTTGTTGTATATCACTCCTCTCATTGAAATACTCAAAGATCTGCATCTTGTTCGGCTTCTAGCAAAGTTCGTCAAAGGTACTTGTCGAATATATCTCATTAAAATGAACTAACATGCAGAAAATAAAAGAGCCAATATTTTTAAAGTGCAAAACAAATACATAACAAGCATGAATCTTGCTGATGAATTACCGGATGATTTCGTGCTGAATCATATCATTATCGAAACTGCTTCCACAAATCGTGAAACGGAGGAGGAGGAAGGGGAGACTTATTGTAATCGGGGAAGAAAATGTTCTCCAGATTTTGGAAAAATGACTTCGCAAATTTACCCCGATGTGAGAAAATATGAGAGATCAGCAGGTGTTAATTACTAAAAGGGCTTCACGATTTACTTTTAAAGAAATGCATTGCATTTAAACAAACATTAGTTGAATTTGAATGATTCTTGAAGTGAATTATAAGTATTAAAGGGTGATTCTTAAAGTGTTAATTATGATACTTTCCAGTATAGACACAGATTACATATCCGACGGCAAAATTACAAGACAACAATACTCTAAGATTTGGCTTTATTATAAATTTCTCTCAAGTTCATTAACTATGCAAGTGCTTAAAGTCAATGAGAGAAGTACATAAAACAACCACTCAATTTCAATCGGCCTACATGTTGAGGCATCCGACTCGGTTCGGAGACCTATTTTTCAACAAGTGCTTTTCAGAATAATTTTATTGTCTTAAAGAACATTAAAAGACTTAAGGAGTCATAATTATTAAAAAATAACATGTATCACCGTTTGTTTTTGAAAAAAAAATATTGTTTTTATGAAATTTTAGCAAACATTTAAAAGTTAAGAAAAACGTCATAGATAAAAATACATTGGAAATATTGAAATTTTAATTTCATTGTTATACTTTGTGACATGGTCGATCTTCGTTGACCATATCGTGGGGTTTCAGCGTAAGTTAGAGGTGTGGGATTTTCGAAATGATGAGACATTTTAGAATTCTTAATATGACTTTTATTAAGAATTTAACTTAAATTACTTATATATTGAACATATTAAGTGAGAATAAACCAAAACACGTAGCCGTCATTAACACAGATCGCGCAATTGGACCAATTATCTATATAATTATATTATGTCCGCCTACTCTCACAATCCTAATAATATATTCGCATTCAGAATATAATCTTCCTACCTTGAAATCTAAGCAACGGTCCAATCCACTTCAGATATTCCTCTAGGCTGACGCACAATGGTATGTACCTTGGATGAATGGCGAGATTTTCGTGATTCTTAGGTAAGCCATCAATTTACACTTCTATCCTTTCTGAACTGAACTTTCTCTAAATTGCCATCACGCTTACTAAAACTTCTGTCCTCTTAAAGGTTATCTTATTTGCATCTATCCCTCGTTTCACTTCTTGGATTTGGATTGGAAAAGATTTGCCATTAATCGTGGCCGTCAAAGAACACAGAGGTTATGTTAGAGAAAGGACACGTGAGACGTCACAACTTCGTGATCTACCTGAAGTGTCACAAACAGCGGGGGGAGAAATATTTTAAGAAATAAATATGTTATAAGCATTTGAATTTGTTGTTATGGATTTTTCGTCGAAATTACTGTATGTTCTAAGCTAAAAATTTCTGTAAAATTTGATTAAATGTAATTGTCTTTAAAATCCTGCGTTTTGTTACACTTTGAAGAGCCTTTAACACATGTTGTAAATTTCATTGAATTTGATTGGATTGTTTTAGAGATATCACGTTTTTCGTTCACAAATTTTCGTAGAAATGTCATTCTTCAAAAAACACCTTGAAAATATTCTTATACGTTAGATAAAGTAAATGCTATAAAAACAACTTAAAAAACTCTAGTTTTATATACTACTTCATCTTTCTCAATAATTATTTCTTTTTTTTAATGATCCTAACATCAAAAGCCTAAAATAAATCACTGTTTCAACCTATTCGGATACCTTAATATAGATATTTTAAGAGCACCAATCATTTTTAACGTCACAATAAGCATGGATATTACTACTAGGGTGTAGGTTACGTATAAATAGAAATTTTTTTTAAAAAATTGTAAGGAATTAAAAACTTAAGTTAAAATTTTATGGGGATATTAATAATGTAGTAATATACTCTTCGAGCCTGTTCCATATAATTTCGTATGATTTTCTTGTATTGTGACATTTTTAGAAATAAGTGTGACTCCTGGAATTTTTCCCATGTGGTTTCAAAGAAAAAGTTCCAGGTAAAATTGTGATAAATACCGAAAAACAAGAAAAGCACTAAGTTGTTAGACTAAGAGCTATGCATATAGAGAGTATAGTATAAAATAAAATTAATATGGTTTAGAGAAAAATATTTATTAGAATATACAAAATTATATTTTTAATAACAGAAAAATTAAGAGATATTATTACATAATCTAGAATTACTTTTAAGGATTCATATGTTTTATAAAGTTCAAAAGATGATGATGATCGGTTAGTTACTGGGAAAGGGCATAATATTCAAATTTTGGGTTGTTGTGATGCATGGATATAAGGCAGCGTTTGTCAAACTGTGGGGCACACCCCCCAAGGGTGGCGTGATAACTCTACGATGAATTCAAAAACAAAAAGATTATAAATTTACTGAAAGTGAACAAGTGAAATAAATGTGACATAATAAAAAAAAAAATAAAATACACATTAACGCTGATGTAGTAGAATTATAAATTTATCAGAATTTTGCAATATATATATCATAATTAATTTAACAGTATTAAGATAAGATCAAGTTTAATAATTACCAGTGACACATGGGCTCGTTATATATAAAATTACACACAAAAATTAACACTTATTTGATAATTTATACGGTTTATAAATAATCCCTTCCTTCACTGCGATTTAAAAGTTACACGATTCGCTTCCCAATGTCAACCGTTTTCCACGTAAGCACGTATGAGATGTAATATGGGGTAGGGGGAGAAAAGGAGTGAATAGGGGCAAATCCTCTGAAATGAGTAAATCCTTCGCAAACACTTTCAAGTACCTTTAATTGCATTACAAAGCCTTCAGAATAATTTTATGAATAACAGTGTACAGAAAAGATCGTACTTCGGAAAGACGTATATATACATCCGGAAAAATTAACGCTTTGACTGCGTGAGACATTTATCTAAGCCGAAGACACGTATAACAGGTTAAATTAACATCAAAGTATAGTATTATTGAATTCAATACATTGTTATTGTTTGGAGGGGGGGCACGATGAAAATTATGATTGTGTAATGTGTTGCAGACATTGAAAGTTTGAGAAGCACTGATATAAGGATAAAAATCTTTAATAACATCCACAGTCCTAATCACCACTGAACAAATTAAGTATAACAGTTCATGGCTCAGACAGAGTGAGAGTTTTATTAATGTAGCACTATAAAACAACACGAGAACCTCGTAATTTTGAACCTCAGTTAAGTGATGAGGACGACATCTGAGCTAGTATCCCCTCTCCTAATTACGACATCATGCCAACGAGAGGACATTCACACACACACAGCATCGACAGATTTAACATGCATCCTTTTCATTTTCTTTGCAGGTTTTCAGTATTACCAGGACGCGAACCCGCAACACACAGAACACGAAATCATGGCCGTAACCACTTGGCTATCATGACCATTGTTTGTAGCTCAGAACAATTAAAATGTTACTGAATTCTTAAGATAATTATCTAGTAGCCGACACTTTCTCAACCTTTGGGATTCTCAAATTCGATTACATAAGTTCTAAGTAGTTTCTGGTTCGAATTTAGTTAAAAAATTATAAGCAAATAAAGTAAAATGAATTTATTAAAAGAGAGCAATAATGTTACTCTCATAGAGAGAAATATTTTTAAAAAATTAAGATAAAAACTTATTTGTAAAATTGAAACCCCCACAAGTGTGCTAACATGCAACTTCTGCAAAAGTCCCACGCAAACTGATGAATATATGATATATATATATATATACACAATTATACAATACAATCCGGCTTATAACGCGCACTGGTGTATAGCACGCACATATACTTTCAAACTACATTCATTTTAATTTTTAGGTACATTCGCCGTATAATGCGTACCCCACCACCAACAATTTTTTTTTTTTTTTTTTTTTTTTTGTTGTTCTTACGAAGGAACTTGAAATGTACGTGTGCAATGATATTATGTTTTGAAGTCATTTATTTAAGGTTTTATTCCAGGACATTGAACAAAGAGTATACTTCTATAACTAAAACCCTTTAAGTTCACTAGGCATGCCATTTCTTTTAAATAAATAGTGCTGTGATTTATGTAGAAGTCTAATTTTTTTTATGCTTATTTCTCTTTTTTTATTTGTAAAGCTATCATTTTTATACCTGGCGTATAACGTGCACCTGTTAACTTCAATCTAATTTTTTGTATTCAAATTGCACGTTATAAGCCGGATTTTATGGAATGTCAAAACATGCATCTTGGTGAAATGAGTTAGTACAATACTCTAAGAGAAAATTGTAATTAACCGAATATGAAGTTAGCGAATGTAAACTGTAAAAAAGGTATTTTTAACCTTTGCATCCCGACCACTTGTGATCCAAGTGATTTGGAGTGGTTTTGAAATCTTCTTAAGAAGTTCATTTAATATTTTCTTGATCCGAACATGAAAGGAAGAATTTCTTAATATTCAATTTGTTTCTTTTGAGTGTAGTTAAGTTACACTTTCGATGTGAAAAATTCAATAAAAAATATTTTTCTTCATATTGAATTGAAATATTCATAAAGTACAGGTATATATTATACGAAAGCATTATATGGAATGTAAATGCATGTATTTTATCATAAATATAACTATTTACTTTTTTTTATCATGACCATCTAGCATCACACAAAGAACAATGAATAGAAGAAGGGATGAGTAACCATTCTATATACTTACAAGCTCAGAATCAGCTCAACCTTCCAACATTGATCTCATTTTTTGGAGTGAGAGAGTGAATATTAACATTGCACTATTCAGCTACTCTAGGGCTTTCAACGACAAACATCGTACTTCTGAAACATGGCCAAGTGACGAGGGCACTTCAGCTGGCACCCGCCTCTTCTAAATTCACACCACACCAACGGGAGGACGTTTGAACCTCGATATATTCAACGTAAATTGGCCTCCTCTGCATGTCGGATCTTCAGTGAATCTAGGCTTGAACTCATGGCACGTTGTCCACGAGTTCATGACATTAACTACTAGACTTCCACGGCCACCCTTTTATTTGACAGAATCTCTATAAATATTCCAATAACTGTGAAACCAGTAAGGCAATTAAGAAATTAAGTGTAGGTGGGTACCATGGCAAACGAGATCACAGACTTCCATGTGTTTCGCAGAAGCTTGATGACTTCTAGGAGATATAAAGATGAATTATTGGAGCTCTAAGCTTGCCTTTTGATTGGTGCTGACACTTCCACATAAGATTCATTTAACAGATTAATTTCTGGAAAATAAGATTTTTCCCTACATAGAGATTGACCAGCACAGACCTGTGTTCTCTGGGATTCTCTTGGAAATTCAACCGCCACTGCCTTTTCCATTCCAGGACCATCCTGAACTTCAGTCTTGGTGATGGGGGCATGAAACCATTCATTTTTAACATGCATTCCCAATGTAAAAGTATAATAAATGCTCTAGGAATCATATTCTATTATTAACCCATTCTTTTCTTTCATTTTGTAACCATTCTTTTAGGCTTTCCTTCTAGCCATATTCATGATCATGCAGGCATATCGAAATACTTGTAGTGTATCTTTCATATTATATCAATCTTGTATATATCTACTAAACTAAACTCAGTGGCACAACAGCCCATGAGGGTCAAGGCCAACTGTGCTTATCTCAGTATACATAACCTTTGGGTGCTGAGATACATGAGCAGATGTCCCGATTAGTTGGTCAGACTGAAGCGAAACTCCCTGTGTTTAGCCCCAAACAACCTTGATACTCATTTATCGACCCACTGAAAGGATGAAGGGTTGAGTCGACCTTGCCCAGTCCGAGGAGAAAGCCCCAGACCTGTAGTGTGGCAGCGCGTTACGCTACAACTCGGCCACTGAGCCTTAAGTATATATCTAGTTTTAAAAAATAAAATCTGTGCAGTACTTCTAGAGATAATCACCCAAAATTTAAAATATCTTTTATTATGAATATGATACATATATAATTCATACGATATAGGTAACACTAAGAAAAGTTACTTAAGCTATCAAATATTTAAAGAAACTGCAGTTCAATTCACGAAACATTTTCGATGTGTCGGGTTATAAAATAAATTATTTCATATTTAAATTTTTGTCCACTAAAACATAGCACCATTCTCTCTCAGGGTACCGTTTTATCATATTATTTTAACTATTTACTAACTATTTTAAATAACTATTTATTTAAAAACTCAAGGGGGTTTTATTTATAATTTTTACAATAAAAAGGACGATTATCCGTCCACATTAATTTCTATTTACTCAACAAGAATAAAGGTTTAAAGCAAATTGTATTAAAATATTTGTAGCAAAATTAAGTTTCAAAGCAATTCATTGCAATTTTTAAGTTTAAATTTTGAGAATGAGCAATTGACTGACATGTAATTTAAAAAAATTCTTACTTCATCGTACAAAAAAAGGAATTCCATTAAAATGCCTAAATTTAAATTAATTCAAGCACATATTGTACTGATACCCATTTCTCACTATGTCTTAAGGGAAATTATCGCAATAGTTTTGAGAGAGGAATGACCTAATTCGTTGCGAAATCCTTTAATTAGGAAATTGATTTACATTCATTAGATAGCAAAGGATTAAATATAGATTTCCGATTCATTTAACAGTCTTTGGAATATCGATAATGGGGATTATTTGAAATGTAATAATTATGATTTCTAGCATATCGTAAACTGAAAATAAGTTCTCTAAATCACGATTACATGCACACGCACGTACAGAGTTTTAGAGGAACTTAATACTTTTTTCATCAAAAGAAATACATCAATTTCACACAGATCGTATTGTTTATTGAAAATAAATGACATTTCTGATTAACTTAAAGGGTTGTAGCTCTAGAAGTAAATTATTTTTTTTCTAAATCTTGATATAATACGTCGAATAAATGACACACAAGAACATTGCACGTGTATATTTCAGGTATCTTGGTTAAAAAAGGGCTGCGTGTTATAAGGCGAATATATCTAAAATTTAAAAATTGCAGCTAAAAAGTATAGGTGCGTGTCATATGCCAGATTTTACGATATTGTGACGTTTGAGATAAATAACGATAGCTTAATATTGATTAATTTAAATATTTAGTTTATTTACAGATTATACATTGAAGTTATTAAAATTATTAAAGATATTATTGGAGTTCAAATGATGTTGTTTGTGAGAGAGGATTTTCTTTGGGGTTCGCTCTCTCAACGAAGGTTGTCAGACTATTTCCCGTTCTCTCTCTCTGTCATGTCTAGTTTCGGAGATGACACAAGCCGGTGTCTTTAGCTTCCAGTTACATCCGGCGAGTGGCGGTAAGGGGTCCCTCATGGTGTCAAAGGTTGCCGGGCCGATTCAAGGTAAGACCACGTAATAATTTTAAAGTTGCAGGTGTCAATGTTCGTGAACCACAAAGAACCCGATTCACAGCTGTGTGACGGGAACTGTTACAGTATATATAAAGTGCTTAATACATTAATTTGTGTTCAAAATTAAAATGTATGTTTTTTCCACTTTGACAGCATTACTACAAATAACCAATTAACTGTTATCAATATATAATCGATCATTTTATTTATAATATTATGTTAAATACACATTAATTTCTACGAATGCTAAATAGTAATGATCTTCCCTTTTTCTTTTCAATAAATTCCTGATAATCCAAAATTATTTCCAAGTCATTGGAAGTATAATTATCACTAACTTCATCAATCTAACCTCTGAATAAATTTCCTCTATTTACAATTAATTCCTTTTGCATATTACAAACCTGTGTCTATTTACAAAACATATTTTATACATATGGGAAATTTATTTCATGCTGATCCTGGTTTTAATTAATTTCATAAGGAAGTAACACATGTCTATAAGTTAGTAATTTTATCATCATCTATGAATATAAATGTCATCTACTGTGCATTTCATTTTGTCATATGATTATACTTGCAAAATATGTTATAAAATTCATGTAGAGAAATGCTTTTCAATACATGCAATAGATGATGAGAAGCATATTCTTCACAAAGAACGGTCTTAAAAATCAAATTTGTTTGATCCAATAATCTAATCGAATTTCCTTGCTTAAATTAATATTATTCTCAAAAATATTTTAACAAACCATACTATAAATAAAGGGTTAGAAAAAGTTTATGTTAACAATTAAATGAAAGCAATTTATTCTCAGTGATTATTCCGTCATACAAATTATATTTTTAAATATACATTTGATTTTATGTTCGTACGGATTGATCAAAGACCAAATTAATCTTCTCTTTCATATTGTCTTTACTGTGATGTATAGGTTTAATCTTTTTAAAGTGAATTAAAGAATTTTTTTCTATTTTTAATTCAGATAATTTATGAAAGAAATTAAAATTTTCTTCCCTATAGACCTTTTCTGTTACTTTTCAATCATTCCGACTTTTAGATATTCACATTTTACAATTAACATTTCCCAAAGGAAATTTACTTTGACCTTTAATTAAAAATTAGAAATCTTTAAAAATTGTCACGCAATAAAATAATCCATTTAAATCCTTAATTCCTACCATTAACGTTTTTACCTAAATAGATTGCGATAGATTTTAAAAAAAAATGGGTGATTAATTTAGAGAGAGTTTCTATAAATGAAAACCGATTTAAACCTTAATTAAGCTGCCGGAATCTAATTAAAAAGATTTGATTAATCTTAGAGCAGTATCTCCAAGCATTTGTAAGGTATTATTTAAATTTAACCATTTGTCTTATAACTCCATTAAGATTATAAAATTTCTTTTCCGTAAATATAACGCATCTGGAAGCACATATCTTTCTAGAAAATATAATTCCTCAAAAGCCGAATTTTCTTTCTTTCAGGAAATCTGGAATGCCTTTTTTTGTATAGAAAAACAGACAAGACTTGCGTTAGATGATATTACTTCCTTCTATTGAAAAAATATTTGACATATATGTTTATTTTAAAATAAATACGAATTTACAAAAAAAAAGTATCTTTCTGAAATGATCTATAACATTTAGATCCATAACTTTTTAACCCTCTAAGCGATCTGCACTTAAAGTCTTGCCATTCTGGAGATGCTTCGAAAATGCACCGCACATATTTTTTTGCTTTCAGGTGGGGTTCTCAAAAGCGGTTGAGCCGTATTTTTAAGAATGCGGCTCGGCCGCTTTTGGGAATCTGGAAATCTTGCTTGAAGGCAGAAAAAGCATCTCTGGAATGGCGGAATTTTACGTGCAGACCACTTGGAGGGTTAATAAACTGCTTTTCACTCACCTCTCGTACGTTGTGTTAATTTCCGAAGATTATACATTAAAATATTCTAAAAGTTTAGATTTTTATTGGGAAAAGCTTTGATTTTTCAAGAAACTAATTCAAAGATATATTGTCTTTTGAAACCATTTTGAATTTGTTTATAATGAACGTTTAGAATAATTTTAATTTTAAATCAGGCTTGAAAATTCACTTATGTGCAAATAATGCTGATATCACGTAGAAATATTTTATACTAAAAGTCTAATTTTGCGTATTCTTTTTTAAATGATGGTTTTTATAGATTCGTTTTTTTTTTTTTTAATTTCAGTTAATTTGCGTTTAAATTTATTTTAATTTTAAACATAATAACAAATAACCATAATCCCAAAATCTCTGAAGTCGATAAATTAAGTTTAGTAAAATTGAGATGTGCGTTTTCCAAATGTATTATTTGACACAATGCATGATAAATTACCATCTTCATACATAATAATATATCACTTTACACATTCAAGATGATTTATATTTCCTTAATATGCCTATGAATGCATAAGAAATGAAGAAACATAAAATTATGAGAATTTATGTGGGAAGATATTTTGTGGTTGCCTATGAATTCATCAAAAATTTGAAATAATATATAATAATAAATTAGCATAATGCATTACACATTTTGAAGACAGAACAAAAATATTTTTGAAACTGTGTATGCATCCCCAATCAACTGTAAGGATATTTATGGTAGTTATTTAAAAGCTATAAGTTAAGGACGGTTGACATCTTAACCATCCATTCCATATAGCTTAATTTCCTTAAAAGAAACTGAGCATGACTTTTGACAGGCTATATTATGCACAAAACTGATTACACTGAATATTCAGATGGTAACAAAGTGTTTTTTTCAGTATTTAAATCACTAATTTAGTTATAAAGTTCTGAGAGAAATAGCTATATATTCTTGAAACTCTTGACTATGATAGATTATGTGCCCAATTAATTTAATTGCAAACATTATCAATACTTTTATATGAATGTCTCCGGCAACAATGTCATATAATTTATCAAAGTTTTACTTTCAAAAATTCTGATTATATGTATATTATTTAAGTCTTCGATAATTTATACTTTTAATCATACAGTAAGACCCTGCTTAACGCGGGGTATACGTTCCATCAAAGTAGAGCGTAACGTGAAACAGCGTTAACCCGCGGTCACTCGCGCCTGTTTTTGCTACCTTCGTTACTCGCGGGGTGTAGAGAACATCCGAAACTTTTAACACGTGTATTTAATTATAAAAATAAAAATTAAGTCATTATGATACATATTTATAAAGTGCAAGATGTGTTTTGTATTATACAAATAAAATTATTTAATTTATTGCACACAAATGAGAATAACACACATTAATTTAAACTAAACATGAAAAATTTTCATTTTAAAACACATAATTTTATATTTTTTCATAAACCAGTAAAACGTATATGCCAGTAATAAATATACTTTATAATTAATGACATAATGATAGTAGAAAGTAGAAAAATAATATTTTAATCATTTTCCAAACTTTCAGAGCAGACTGTATACAAATGCTCAACTTCTCGCGGGAGTTCTCAGCCCTCCAGATAAACTTTTCAAGGTCATTACATTCCAATCGTTCCTTAAAGAGGGATTGCATCACGCCTGAAGGTTCAATGACCTAAAATGTGCAGCTACAGAAAAAATCGTGGTTCTGCACATTCATTTTAGAAATCTGGGAGGATTTTCTTGTTGCTGGGGTGTACAGAACACCCCGCGCGAGTGATCGCGGGTTAAACGAGGTTATCTCATCATGTAAACAATGGAGTTAGGAGAAGATGCGTAGAAAATTGTTCAGGTATTTTACCATTAAATTTATTAATTATGTTTTTTATAACAATATAACAAAAATTTATTTCTTACACCTGTAGAAACATAATAAACGAATATGCATATAAAAATAAATAAAATTCAAAGTCAGTATGTTTACATTTCAGATCATTCAGTCTCTTGTGTATTTCCAATTTCCTGCCATTTTATCAAGAAGGTTGATTAGCTTAATGGCATTTTGCGTTCAGTTTCGTCGTCAATCCATATAGAAAGTCGTTTTTCCATTTCCTCTATTATATTATTTCTAGAACGGGCAATTCTAGTTGCAGAGCTTGTCGTCGTTGTAGTTACCCCGATGACAGTATTTATTTTTTTTTTTATTCTTAAGAATGGTCCTTATTGTTGAAGTTGCCAAATTCAATTCAGCACCAATTCAGACGTTCACCAGTATCTAATCTTCTAAACACTTGCATTTTAATTTCTAGTGAAATGTTTTTTTATGCTTTATTTTCGTGTTTTTTATCATCACCCATGATAAAAACTAAAAATCATAATATTTGTCACTATAGCAATCGTTATATTATATAAATTTATACTTACAATAACGTCAACAAATGTTTGAAACAATAAAAATACATTCGAATGATACCTCCGAAAAGAAGAAACACAGATAAACTGCTTCGGATATGGGGAAGCCTAATGCTGCGTGCTATTTCGGGGAATCCCACAATTCAAATAAAAGAGCGTTTCTTGCTTAATTATAGTTAAGACTCAAAATCATAGGAACACATCGTAAAATGTATTTTATTTTCTTTGCAAGTAATAAAATACGTAAGGATATATGTTATATAAATAAAAACACATACAAATGTATCAATTCTATTTTTACTGTTTCAACAGTTAATATATTTCAAAATCAATGTGTATTGTGTTAATTATTATATTTTAAAATAAACATTACACATGTTTTCGTCGTATCAAAAACATTAAAATAATATACAACCAATTATTATTTTTTAATAATAATTGGTATCTAAGTATAAATTGAAAAATTCTTACTGCAGTATTTAATTTAGATAATATTCAAATTCACCAATAATGTTATGATTTCAACCAATTTTTCATGCAGTAAAATCTTTACATAATAAATGAAGTGGTAAGAATGGTTCGAGTATCATTGTTTCTCAAATATTGTCACAGAATAAGGAATTTCATTTGACTTTCATAAATGCCGCACTCAAAAGCAACTCGAAGGCAATTAGGGATTGACCTTGTAATTTCAGAATACTAGATCAAGGAAAATCCCTACCTGAGATATCACCTTGCTTTGTGCACTTGATGGCAACGTGGAAACTTTGAACATCGGCAGGTTTCAGGCTGTTTTCACTTAATGCTAAAGTATAGGATCCGAATTTGGAATATTTTTCACATATAAATGCACTCCATCATCAATATTACATTCTGGTCTAATTATCCTAAAAGCAGAAGTATATTTTACGCTACTATGCATTTTTACCTGAGTTGACCCATTTTTTTTTCTGTTATAAATTGCATTTCGAAGTTTTTCTGCTATACCAGTGCTTCTCAAACTTTCACTATTGGTGACCCAATATTCAATGATAATTTTCATCGTGCCACCTTCCACACAAGAACAATGTACTGAATTCAGTAATACTACATTTTGACACTAAAGCTACAGCACGGCATTAATTTCTTAAGCACCACTGACGTAGATAAACGTCTCGCTCAACCAAAACGGTAATTGCCCCGGACGTATATATAAGTCTTCCTGAAGTACGATCCTTTCTGTGCACTGCTTTCCATAAAGTTATTCAGAAGGCTTTGGAATGCAATAAAAAGACCTTGACAGTGTTTACGAAAGATTTACTTATTTCAGAGGATTTCTTTATTTCTTCTTCTCCCCCCTCCCCCCTGTATCACATCCTCGCGTCTACGCGGAAAACGGTGGTAATTGGAGCAAATTCCGTAGCTTTTAATCGGCAGCTAAGGAATTAACTATAAACTGCACAAATTACCAGGATAAATATTAATTTTGCGTATAATTTTTATATGACAAGCCCATGGTGTCGCTGGTAACTATTAAACTTGTTTGTAATTTAGTATTGTTAAATTAATTGTAAAATACATTGCGCATTACTGATATATTTATAAGAGTATTATATCAGTGTAATTACATACTTAATTTTTTATTATGTCAGAATGTATCTTGTTTGTTTACTCTTTCCATAAATTAATAATTTTCCTAAATAACCTTTTATTTTCGACTTTTCAATATGCTCGCGCCCCCTTCGCAGAGTTATCACGCCCCCTAGGGGGCGCGCCAGACAGTTTGAGAAACGCAGTGCTATACTGTAATTCTAAATAAAGCATCTCTTTACATGTTAAAAGAAAAAATTAATTATGTATGGAATGTTTTGAAATTTTATCAACACTATGTTATAAATAGTTGTATAAATTATAACGTTGTTCTTGTGAAAATTTACACATTATTGTCTAAAAATATGCTCCACCTTTAGGTCTAACTGTCATACATTGGCGAAACACTCTATGTCTTCTCCAAATCTTCCTAAAGGCAGACTCTAGATCAGCGATACTCAACCTGCGGCCCCCCGAACCTTTTTAAGTGGTCCTGTCATATGGCCCATTACTCTGAGAAATTCACTTATTTAAGAACATTGTATTAAAAATTTGGTTTTAGCTTCTTTGTGAAGAAATCAAATGTATCAATTTTGATTTTTGCTGTCGGTGTCGTACGGGTACGAATTGATATTATTTTTCTATTTGGAACGGTTACAGTTAATGATAGCAGACAACAGTGGAGTAGTGACAATTTTATGGGTGGAACTAATTTGTAACTATCTTTTATATCTTGAAAGAGAAAAATATTCGAAGAAAATATATCATTTCAAGTCGATTGGGAGGTTGACTATTTTGTAGTGAAAAACAAACATGGATCAGTAATTGTTTGATTTGTCACGAAAGTGCAGTATTTAAAAAATACTAACAAACAGGAATCATTCAATGATACTTATCCTCGACGATCTCTTTCAAGAGGTGATAAATAGGATTTCTTGAATAATCTTTACAACAATAAAAAAGTGTTTTGTCAGTAGTGATGTCACATTGGTAAAAAAGGCACCCTATGAGATTTGTCATATTATTGGTAATCATATGAAACCGTTTACTGATGCAGAAATTGTGAAAGAGTGTTTCTTAAATGTTTCTATTTTAGTATTAGTGACAAAAATATAAAATATAAAAAAATAATAATTAAAAAAAGTAAAACAGGAGTTATATTATTTCATTTTCTCCCTCCATTTATCCTCATGTTGCGACCCGTGTTAAGTAACTAACCTATGTAACCTAATAGCGGCCCATCAGAAAAAAAGGTTACATACCCCTGCTCTAGATCCTCAATGCCAGTCATGGTGAATGCAAAATGCATGTAAATATCTGTAATGGCGACGAACTAAATCTTCCTAAGGTGAAGGTTATTGGCGTCGAACCTCTTAATTGTTAAGAGTTTTCAAAGCACAGACGAAACTTGAATCCCATTCTCCTAGCTCTTACACCAAGCCAAAGTAAGGTCTAAGGCACTACAGATTTAGAATGCACCATTCCCCCCTCACAGCGCAATTTCAGTGGCATCAAGACTTAAATCCTTGACTGGACAACTTCAACTTCTAATTATAGACCATGACCGATCAATTACCTTGATCTCTCAACCCCATTATACCAATCATAGGTGCTATCGTCTCCCCAATGTCACCGCTTTTCATATAGGCGCACGTATGCAGTGTATAAAAGGGAAAGAAAAGGCATAAATAAGCAAATTTTTCTCAAAAATAATTATATCTTTCACACTGTCAAAGTCATTTTATAGCATTCTAAAGCATTTGGAATAGTTTTACTGATAGCAGCCGAAGAAAAAGATCGTCTTTTCCAAAGACTATATATACCAGGGATGGCGAATCTTTATGGATCAACGTGCCATTTTTTTCTGAAGTATTGTTTAATTATGTATAGACGTGCCGTCAAACAATTTTGACTTATGATTATTGGGAATATAATTAAACCAAATACTAACAACTTAAAACTCTTTATTAAATTCGAATAAATACTTTTCGCACTGTATAATAGTAATATTTTTATAATACGTGTAATTCAAATTAAAGTAAAATTAGTGTGACTTCTGTTGTTGCAGATCAAATGACAAATAATTTATATTAGGATTGTAAGATGTTACTTTTAGTATAATACATGTTGAATTGGAGTCATCTGCCAAACGGATTCTAAACAAACTTTAATGTTATTAATTTCATAAAAATAACAAATCGCAGGCACAGGTAGATGAAAATATGATTAAATTAGCACGATATAGCTCCTTCAAACAGTTAAATGTGTTTGAAATCCGTTTAACAGTCGATTTTCAACATATCACTTTTCCAAAATATGAAACACATACCGCTTCGTCGTCTTTACTAATCGTACCATATTTCTCTGTCCACTAAGTTTGAAATTCTGTTACACTTACTATCTCGCACTTTTATTTACTTATTTGCTGAACTAGCCATGCTAAATAATAGTTAATAATCGTAAGAACAACACAAATAAACTTTAAATTACAGTTGTATCAACGAAATTAACTATGCTATGCGCAACGAGTGTGTTCTTCTCGTTTGTTCGTCATCCTTCTTCGTGGACTTTGTTATCTTGAACTAAAATGCAAACCGTTTTGATAGGTGGCGTGCCTAAAATATTGTGTCGCGTATCATCAATGGCGTGTGTGCTATTGGTTCGCCATCCATGATATATATGCTAGAGGCAGTTAAAGGGTTAAATCAATGAAAGATGCCTCATATTTTAAATGCAACTGATGATTGATGATCTCATTTGATATTTAGAGGAAATTTGTAATGTGAAATATCTAAAAAGGTATACGTCATCATAAATTCTTTGGACTGCTAAACCTATGCAAAAGTACTATACGTTTGTCTAGTATAGTTGAGATTTTTCAGGAAATGTAATCCATGAATATCTCTTTAAGAAACCGCATGTTAACGAAATGTAAAGCATTTATTTTATTATTAATTTTTTTTCTTTAATACGCTACATACATCAAAAACAGAAGTTATACGAAGATAAAAATAAACGCGTACTTATTTTTTAAGCAGACTGTGGAATTTTAATACAGTGGAAAAAGGTTTTCTGAATCCGCATATAAAAAGTAAATTTTCAGGTGCACGGCAAATGAAAAATCTCTTTAACGAAGAAAAAAAAAGAAACGCATGCATAAATATCTCATTTGCAAATCGAATACTAATAAATGCGAAATTAAAATTAATCTCGTTGCTAAGAAGAACATTCAAAAACGATAAACGAATCTACAGCTTTGGTGAATTATTTCTTTTTTACTAAAATGTAAAAATTGGATTAAAAAGGATTGTACTTGATTCGTAAAAATGTTTATGAAGAGGAAAAACACATTATTGTATAGTCTGTAGAAAATATTATTTAATAATTTCATTCTTTATGCATGCACTAGAAACAAACATTTTTATTACATGTGTGGATTTCTGAAATTATTTGACAACATATTAAAATGCGAGGAAAAATTCTTTTAATATCAGTGATAAAATATAATTTGAATGTCCTTTGATACCTTTTTTTGTGTGTGTTCATAAAATCCTGATTTAAATTTTAGTACTATTAGTTCAAGTGGAATTTCGTTTCAAAACTTTTTTTAGTAGTTCCGTTATTAAAAACACATTCCTTTCAAACTTAATCTATTTTAACAATTTGTCTCTCTTAACAATAGATTTATATTTGATAATGGAAAGCAATACTTTGCGCATTCTGAAATTTGACAATATGTTTAATGAACGAAGAAGTCTGAAATAAACAATTTTAGTACATCAAATTATTTGCTTCAAATTTTATATTTATTTTCATTCATTTCCTATCTCTCAGCTTGACTAAATTGAAAATCATAATATAGAGCTTTACTGAAAGCAGTTATCAAAATTCATTTTAAGCGAAATGAATTATTTTATAACAATAAAGATGAATCAAGATAAGTAAACTCTCTAAAAATACATTTACATGCAAATTAAAATATTAATATATAATTTTAATGTCTCTTTAGTACGTATTATAAGCATGAAATGATAAAGGGAATAACTCCCAAAGAAAATATTAAAAAAAGAGCAATTTATACCTAATGAATTTTTAAGATATTATATGCAATATTTTAAAGTGTGCCTACTCTACATCAATAAAATCTTTTTTGGACAAAGTATTAATCATATAAATTTAATTCTACCTTTTTTTTAAATGCCCATCATTTTTCCAATACAAGATGAAAAATGAAATAGCGAAGGGTATGAAGACAATATATGTAAAGAAAATAAATGTATCAAACAAGAATTTTTTTTATAAAAATTAGGAAATAAATGAATTCTGTCAACCTATATGGATTGTATACAAATAAAATGATGAGAAAATAAGAATGCTATATAAGAGATTAAATGTTCACCTTGTTTTGAAAATAGATATTTAAAATGTATTAAGCAGAAAAGAATTGTCCTGAGAAAAATTCGATATAAAATGTGAATAAAGGAATACACTCTCTAATTTGAGAAAACGTCTTTGTTGAAAAATATACTAATAGTTTAACAGAGTTACAAAATTTCTACATTCATCTTGGAATAAATATATATGTACATATATATATACACGCACATATATATATATATATATATATATATATATATATAAGGATAATTAAATTAGATTTAAAATTAAATTCCCTTCAAAACATTTAACTTTTATTTTCCTTTACATCATTAAGTTTTAAATTAATCACCCAATTATTTCTTTGAAACAGATGGCCCAAAATCAAAACACTACTGATACCACATCTTTATTTTTTATAGTCCATATGTCAGCATTAACTTTCAAGTATAACCCATAATTAAGAAGGTACTTCGCTTCTGGGCTTTTGTGGTAAAAACACTTAGATTTCACTTTGGCATCCTTTTTTCTCTCAGCGACAGATCATGTAGATAGCTCGCTAAATAAAAACCTTTTTTAAAATTAAGATTGGTTTTGATTTGAAACATGTCTTTATATACATTTATATATATATGTAACGTGACAGCCCATGAGGGCCAAGTCCTACTGTGTTCAGCTCAGTATACGTAACCTTGGACCCTGAGGTGCTAGAACAGATGTTCCGGTCAGGTGGTCAGTCTGCCGCGAAACCTCCAGTGTTAAGTTCCCAAGCAAGCTCTATACAATTTTGTTGACTCACTAAAGGGGTGAAGGGCTGAATATATATATATATATATATATATTAATTGATTATTAAGTTGTGATTAAATTGTATATATATATACATATATATACACAAAATTGTGTGCCACATATGAATACATAGAAAAGATTTTATGAATATATTCAACTACATTTTTAAAAAAAAATATTATGGGCAAAATGCAACATTCTCCTTTATGAAGTTTAAAAAACACTCAACAAATGCTTAAAGCAACATTGCTTTTATTAAAGAATATGTACTTCATAGGGTAAATAAGAACAAATTGAACACAAAAAAGGTTCCTACACCAGAAGAAAAAAAATTAAGGTTACAAGTAAAAGTCTTACATCGAAATTAAAAACTTCCTTTCTTAGCCTTCTACTTTTTTTAAAAAAAATTCCGTTCTAATTTTAAAGTCCAAAAATAAGTAAGAATCAAAAAGAGATTTCAATTTCAATAAAATTAGCATTAATCTTTTTGAATTTGGTATGGTGCGCATTAAATCAGTAACGAGTTTCATTATGCCTACTTAATTATTTTATCTGCCTGTAATTGATCACCGTTACTTTGAAAAATAGCTTAATTTAAGAGATTTCGTCCAGTTAAAAAAAAAGTTTTATGTTAGAAATCAAAGATGTGCAACATAAGTCCCAATTAATCTCGAGACTATCTCTCTCTCTCTCCTTCGGGTTTCCAATAATAACTCACTCAGAATGTAATTATTATTTTGTTCGGCATACTGAAGATTGAAATCAACCTCTAGCAAGTGACAAATAATTGCATGGAGACTTTTTAAGTCTAATTACATCGTCCTTCGGGAGAAAAAGTATGAGAATGCTTTAATTATGAAAAGAGATTTAGTAAATCTCATTAGGGTAAACCGTAATTACGTAAGATTGTGTAATTTACCATGAATATGTCTTGTATGGTCGATGTATTTCATTTTATTCTTCAGAGTAAAATAAATTAAAAACAAAAAAAAAGCGATTGAAATATAAATTACAACTTGTTTCTTGATACAACGATTAAATATCTATATCAGACAATAATTGTGTTTTATAAAACAAAGTATTAAGTGGATATTAATTAATGGATTAAAAACTAAGCAGTATAAAGTTTATTCGTTGACTCAAAAGAATGATTAGACGTATATATATATAATTGATATTATTTTGCTCTTATTAGGTGATGCATTGGTGACAGATGGTACAGTTTTAAACATGGCCATGTGTCAAAGTCAACATCTGCTCAAGAATGCCTGATTTCCAAATATCTACACCAAACCAGTATGAGGAAACTGCGCCAACCATATATCTCACTCTTTGTGTGGTAGAAAAAATAATTGAGCAAGTGATTTGACTGAAATAACAAAACTCGCTGAAAGCTATGAGGTTCAAAGATGAAATAACTTATAAAACCATGCATTCCATTTTTAGAGGCACACTCTATCCTGCATTCGTGTTAATCGACAATCATCCTCATAGGGCTTAGTCAATCACCCTCTACATAGAAAGTAAGGATATCCTCGACACAGATTGACTAAATCACTTAACACTTTTTGTTAAATGAGCTGCATTTTGACAGCCAAGCATTTGCAGATACGGCAAGTTCCCAAGTTTAAGAACCATTTCATTAATGGCACCATCTAGTGGCGGCTCCCACTACGAAGTTTTTGACACATGGATTAATTTAATTCAAGATCTCGTCGGAGGCTAAATATTGCCTTTATTTTAATTGTTCCGAGAGTACCAGAGCCACATTCATACTCAAGGAATCCTTTATATGCCACTTAACTGTACAATATACGTGCCTACGATTTTCGCATTCAGAAAATATTTTGATTCCAGCCGGGATCGAAACCGCAACCTTATGCTTACGATGTGGACACGCTATCTTTAAGCCACCAAGCCGACTGACCTGACATAACCCTGCATTGCATGCTTGGGACGCTTTTGTTGTTGTTGTCGTCAGACAAATGCAAAGTTATTAGATAAGGCCCGAAGGCGTGTAACACCGCTGTAGCCACATTCTCGGCCTTATCCGAGTAGAGGGTCTCCCTGGTGCAGTTGAGGTCAATGTTGAAGAGGGTTGCCGAGATGGAAGGGCAGCTTAGGACGTGTGTGGGATCCAGTTGTATATCTGGGCAATGTTTACACTTCGGGAACGTTCTAGAACCATCAGGGAGGATCTTCATTCCTTTGAGGTGTCCCGTCCTAAGTCGTGCGATGATTGTTGTAATTGCTCTATCATAATTAAGTTCAGGGTGCGAAAATTTCTTTTTGGAGTTGTGACATAGTATCCGTTTTGCTACGGCATTGGCATCAAAAGACGCTTTTGGGATAGCAATATCATGCCACTATTCCCTCTCCAAGAAACATCATAGTGTTAAGAACTACTTTGTAAAAGTAAACTCGACTACCTCACAGAGGCACTTTGCTTCCTCCTGACACGTCACCCATTGTAAGCAACCTATGTCAATGAATGAGATGAGACCAGGCCACACATTAGACTCATTCTCACTCGTGCGTACAAAACCGACTTATGAATTGTACTTATTTCTGTCTATCATAAATTCATATCCATAACAGGTTTCGTCAAAATCTTTCCATTACCTTTTCAGATCTGAAATATAATGTGCAAATTGTTTCATTTTCCCGCACGAGTGTGTATATATTACTCGATTATATTATAATTTTTCTTGTAATATGATAAAGAACGGCAACTTGTGAAATTACGTTTAATTCTTAAACACACATTTCATAATAAAGGAATATGAAATAGATAATCACAGATATTAAATTATGTTTTCTTATTTAGTAATGGTATTAAGTAATTTTAATCAAAGCAAACGAATTACTAAAGAACCATTTAATCTAATTTTTCAGCATACTTGAGTAGATTTTTAGATGATTAGAAGTCTTATTAGATAATATTTCTTTCATCTTTATTTAGAAGAGCGAGGAAACAATTTAACCGAAATATTTCAAATGAAAATCATAAATGTAGTTATAAGTACAAATGCATTCATCAATTGGGAACAAAGTACATTGGGAACAAACTCAAACCCAAACAAAACATATCATCCAACTCAATGAAAGAAATAGCAACTGCTGAAATGAACCTGTATTTATACCTGTAGCCTTATACAGACGTATGTTGGGTTATGCAAATAGTTTACTGCGTATTTCCTTTTACCTTTTAATGCAGTTACAGATGCACATTTTTTTTACTCTAACTTTCCTGTTTCTTAAGTTATGCTAATGTTACTGTATGTTGCTTATTTTTTGAGGTAGAGTGTAGTTTTCTTTGAGCAATTAAATTTGACATCACGTAAATTGACCTTCCTCAGAATAGCTAAAGTTAGTGTTTATCTTTCAATGAGCATTTATAAATTTCTGAAAGTTGGCTATTAATTTACTGATACATTTCAAAGATGAGCATCTATAAATTTCTGAAAGTTGTCTATTAATCTAAGCAATTTAATAATACACTTCAAAGATGAGCATCTATAAATTTCTGAAAGTCGTCTATTAATCTAAACAATTTACTGATAAACTACTTCAAAGATGAACATCTATAAATTTCTGAAAGTTGTATATTAATCTAAATAATTTACTGATACACTTCAAAGATGAGCATCTATATAAATTTCTGAAAGTTGCCTATTAATCTAAACAATTTACTTATACACTTCAAAGATGAGCATCTATATAAATTTCTGAAAGTTGTCTATTAATCTAAACAATTTACTGATACACTTCAAAGATGAGCACCTATAAATTTCTGAAAGTTGTCTATTTATCTGAAACCATTTACTGATGCACTTCAAACAAATGTGTAAAATTAAAATATATAACCCAATACGGTAGAGGGGCTATTGGTTATTGTCGTGCATATTTGACTAACTGTGTCAGTGTTGTATCACGACTTTCGAGTCCTGTTCCAACGTTTAGAGACTTACAGCCTGAAGTGTACGTACTATGGAAGTAGGGAAAGAGAAGCACCAACTCTAGTGTTGTCCGCGTCAATTGATCATGGTTTAAAATTGTGATTTCCATCACCAATAGTCATTGCGTAGCTTCAAAGGACTTTACCAAGCTACCATTTAGCCAGTCGGAGTGGAAATCGATTCGTCCGTGTATAATAAATATAACAGGTGTGCATATTCTTATCACCAATAAAAAATATACACATGCAAATATATCTTTACATTTAATCATAAAACATACGTGATAAAAAAAATTGGGACTGCTTTATTTAAATGAAAAACTTCTAAACTCTCTGAGATTGTTTTGATTTCGTATGTGTTAGATATTACATGTGTAAGAAATGTCAGTGTGTGTAAAAAAGCCGAGAAATGCTAATTTAAATGAACAGAAATCTATTCAGATTAGTGTAAAACGTACAATCGCACACATTTCCCAATTTTCTTTTGTTTGAACCGATTTGATAAGGATTATATTAGACGAGTTTAAAAATGTTGTTTGAAAGAATCTTTAGTCATTGATAATTTATTTTCGTTTAAACGACCAAATCTTTGAAAATAACAAACATAATAGAAACTGGATGCTCAGAAGATTGAAAATACTTCTAAAAAAGATAAAAAATTACAGATATATTATTGGAAAATGAATACAGTACTAAATCCTTTCATTGTGAGAAAAATCTAGAAAGACAGATACAATTGATGTTGTCGTTCATGTAGAACGTACTCTTTTCAAAATATTGGAGTATTTTTAAATGTATTGTTCAATAGAAAATTTCATTCTTATGCAAATAATAATTGTGAAAATAGGGGAGGAAATTTTTCGAATAAAGGTATAATCATGCGTGTTCAAAGCTATTAACTTAAATATAAACGTATTTTCGACAGAATTAAAAGTTCTGTTTTATTATCATTTTTATTATTATTTTAAGGACAATTGGTATATTTAGAAGAAAATCACCGTAAAATGATTATACAAAATGGGAAATTCAATATCTTAATAAGTTTGTTATTATTAAAACACAGAGAATTAATTTATAACATTTTTTTTTCAATATTTGCTAACCAGTTAAAATCTCCTAAGAATGTAATAGAACTGCAAAAAAAAATTTGACTCATTCAATGTATGTCAAGAATTTACTGACAATTATGCAAACCTTAGAAAAATCCTTTAAATAATTTTAATGAATAAAAGCAAAATAACTTGCTGAGAAAAAAATAACCTGCATTACTAATTCTATCGAATTAAACTATTAATTGCTTTGTTGATGCTTCTCAAACTGGTAATGAGTGCGTTTTGAAAGACCCAATATCCTCTAATATCTTACATCTAGCTGTATATTATTCTATAAGTTTAATATTAGGAACAAAGTTATGCAAGTACAGAATTGGAAAGTTTAGCTTAAATTTATTCCTCAAGCAAATTCTTTCGCTATTTACTTGGGAAAAAATTCGTAACTCGAACTGATCATGTTTCACTTGTGTTTGGATTAAAAATAATAAATATTTTAGGAGAAGGGTTATTTCGATGATTTTTAAAACATAGAATGTATATTTGTGAAATTAAATATTAAAATTTATCACTAATATAGAAGCAGATACGCTTTCAAGCATATCCAATCAAGAACATTTCCATTTTCTTCTATATCCAATATTCGATTCATTTATTTGAGCTTAAAGATTTTTTTATCTCAAACTGACGAGAATATTAGTAACAATATGCGAATAAAAGTAAGTGATGTTAGTGATTATAAAAAGAAAAATTAGGCAAAACTTTTATGCCTATGTCATAAAGGTTAAAGTTATTAAAATTACTATCAAGTACAAATCCGGAAAAGAGGTACCAATCCGACCGCGGTAACCGAGTAGTCAAGGTATTGGATCGTAGCTGGCCTTGTTCGAGCCTAATACCACAAATGGAGAGTAAGCCATCTGGAAATGACATTCCAGATGGCTTCAACTTGACACCAAAGTGCAGTATTAGTGTGTCCCACCAGCTGTATGAGAGAGTGTACGATCGTTGAAATCTCAGACATGTTCATTAGGCAACATATCCGAGAAATGGCCGTGTAAGACGTGGAATCTGTTGTACACTGAAGAAGGCTTGCTAAGTTTGAGGAAATTGGACACGGCATTATACAGCTAAAATACAATTCCCGCAATGCAATGAAAAATGGGAGGATTTCTTGCTTTACAATTTTCCTTATTTAGCGAACACTATGGAGGTTGCCTGCAATTTGGTCACGATGGGATCAACAATTATACTCAATAGCCTTTGTGCAGCATGACGCATGATACCCTCCTACGAGAGCATACGTTTCTCTCTGCAACGTTTGACACGTACTCCTTCATCTTTTTACTCCAGATTGTACAGCGATTCATCAGAGAAAACAAAGTGTTTCTACAGAGCACGCCATGTACTGTGTTGCTGAACCCATTAAAGTCGGAGGCGTCTGTGATACAGAGACATTGGAATTATACGAAGAGGAAGTCTTGAACGGAGTTGATGATGCAACAGACGGGCACAAACCATGGTTCTAGACAGCAAAATACTTGTAGCCATACTCCAGGGGTGTTCTAACACACGATAGTAAAGTTGTATGGTTCGTCAAAGCCATGCGGAGCAGATGTAGGCCATGCCGTTTCTTTGTGCTTTTGCTCGCCCCACTGGTAGGTTTTTGTCTTATTTTATCAATTTTTTCTAAGCACACATCACAGTTGTGGTATTACACAGCATTCGAATTGCGATACGCGAAAATCCAGCCTCTCGCAAGCCGACGATGCTATCTCGTATGAACGTTAGTTGATGGTATGACGTCCTCCACCACGAGACTTATTAGCGCTTAATTAAACATTTACTGAAGATAAAGGACGATGAACAGGTTTCAACACATCTTGACAGTCATTTATATACGTGTAACAAGCAGCTAATAAAGAACCGGTTTATAATCCCCGCATGCGCAATCGCTTTGTAATTCTATAATTATTTGCATGTCATATCTCACCTTATATTTCATGTCAGTTTGGTTTAATTTGCATAGTTTTTTCATGGAGTTGCACTTTTCACAAACATCAGGGTATTATTCATTGGTGGAAGGAATATGCAAATAGGAGTATGAATAAAAAATTAAAAATTAGAAAAAAAATATGTCAGTATGATGAAAAGCGTGGTGAATCACAATTAAAACCCGGAGACATTATTATTTGTGTAAAATTCAAATATCCTAAGCCTAGTAAGACAAACTAGCTTGAGTAATTACCCATTTACTGGTCCTCACGAAATTCTGAATCAATATTCTGATGTAACTTGTGAAACTGACAGGAGTTACAAAAAAAATCCAACCGAAACTGTTCTCTCTTCCAAATTACAACAATGCTTTCCACACCAAGAATAGTATTTTTATTAATTAGTATATCTCTTAATTCCTCGTACTCTTTTAATTAACTTAATCAAATTTTGTTTTCCCTCTCTAAGCTGGTTTAGCCTAAAGGCAATTAAGTGATGTGATGTTGAGAGTTGTTGATTATTTCAATTATAATCATGAATCTTATCCTGTTGAGAGGAGGCATGAATGAACTTTTAATATTACCTATTTTAGAGCTGTCTTTTGAAGAGGATAAGTATTAATTTTATATTTTTCATTTTGTCCAGAGCATGATTTTATTTTTAATTCTATTTTGACTTTATATTTTTGAATACATTTCTTGAGGTTCTCGCTACAATTTTTTTTTTCAAATTCATATGGTTTACACAATTCTGGAGTATCAATGATTTTTGTTTCATTTATATGGTTGGCTATAGATCCACAAAAAATGTACAGAATTCAAAACACGATTTGAAATATTTATATTTACAGCCAATGATACACTATATGAACAAGAACATTTGGAGGGGCTGTATTTTATTGTAAAACTCTATTTTGTAACAATTCATTTTTATGTATCACATTTCCATTTACTAGCAAGTGAAAATGTGTATTTTAATCAATGTTTATTTGTGTAACAATCAATTCTGGGAAATCAGTACAGATCTCACATATAATCAATTTTAAAAGTAAAGTAAATACCTAAATTTTTCCTTTTTTTTTTTTTAATTAAGGGTTATCGTGTCGAGAATGTACTCCTGATGTGTCCAACCAGGAATGCATTCTTAAGGTCAGGAGGATAATATAAAGAATTTTAATTCAATTAAAATTTCATTTTCATTAACCCTTTATGCACCGACGGTACTTATAAGTACCACTCACTTTGAAATTATATAGAACAGCCCTTTTTCGAATACTCTGACGATACTTAGTAGAAATATTCTTTGAAATCCTTTCTTTCAAGATATATGGCAGTATGGGTTCTATGATGAGTATTTTAGCGAGAAAAGAAAATAGTTTTACAACAGAATTTGCGTTTTCAGCTGATTTTTTAATCGGATTGTGAAGATTCATTTTTGTTCCGAAAAAGTAGTTAATATCAAAAGCTAAGTGTCTTATTTTTTTACATGTTAAGAAAGACCTTAGAAAACGATTTGACTATTTATATTAAGTGAATAGTCTATACAATTAATTTTACAGTTGAATAACACTTTGTTGTACTTTAAGTACCGACAGCACACTGGGTGTTGGAGCAAGAACTAATTATTTTTTAGTTCGTGAAGCTTATTATTGATTTTTGTTCTGTTGAAGCGTCATCACTATACTGCAATAGAGTTATGCATTTTTTAGCGTTTCTTTTTGCTTAATTGAACTATTTTGCTTTTTATATATATTTGTTTTAAAAAATTTGTAACTTTTAATCCGAGCTTGTATTTTTTTTTTTTTTTTTTTGCCACAAAATTAAATGAAATATGTACTTTTATTTAAAAAATTATATAACATCATTTTAATTCCTTTATGTGTAACATAGATTTAACAGTAGTTGGAGATGTTCAAGGTGCTAATATTATTTTTATTATTATTTCTTTTTCTTAGAGAGTCGGAAAAAAATAAAGCTCATTCTTCAAGAGGCTTTGGATTTGTTATAAAACCTACCATCTAAAATCAGTGATGTACTAACAAATGATTCTTCTGCTGAAGAAGTCCCAGCAAATTATCTGCTAGAATTTTCGTTAGATTCTTAGGATAACTTTCAAGGGGCTGAACTTAAAGTGTAGTAGTTCATGTTAAGAAAACACTGCATTTCTTACCCCAGGATGCAGTGTTTTAAAAAACATTCAATCGAAACCTCAGTCAAAATGCACAACATGTAATGAATTTCTGTGTATTAATAAAAAAAAAACTGTTTCTTTGAATATCATCAAATTAAGTTTATGAGTAAAAAAAGTAAATAAATTTTAAAAATTTAATAATCTTTAAAAATAAATATTTGTGCTGTATAATATTAGTATTCTCTGTGGATATTTAGCATTTTTAAGAGTTAAAACTGGGTTAAAAAAGTCATTCGTTCTTTTAGTATTGTCAGAATATTTGAGACATTTGTGTGCTAACGGTACTTTAAAGTACCAATTTAATTAATTAGGTCTAACGAATTAAATTTCTAAAAGTTGAGTATTTTATTTATGTATATCCCTTAATTTTCAATGCAGTGATCCAAAAAAAAAATATTGCATGAAAAATTTTGCAGTCAATCATAATGCGGTACATAAAGGGTTAAATAATTTTCGGACCTAAACTCTTAGGTTTATCGTATTTATAGATTTCAAAAACCCAAAAGTTTTTTATTAATTAGAATTTTTAATTGTCACGTATTGGATTTTTCCCTGGACTATTATCTCTAAATTACATCGTACCAACATTCAACCAATGAGCTAACATGGACTATCGTTGAATTTTCTTTTTCGATACAGGGCTCACAAAACTGAAAAAAAGGGATTGGGAGCTCTGTCTGTAACAACTTGAACGTGGCCATTTTTTGTCTATCCGTGTGGTCCTGTTTTCATTGAGCGTGTTCACCCATGAAAAAAAAACAAAAAACATTCAAATTAAGAATAAAAAATCTTCTTATTCCAATTCTTGAGCGTCAGCTACAAGATTAAACTGTCGATTCCAAGCAACAAAATCTATATAATGTAATTTATTAATGTTTAAACCACATCATATATATACTTATTATCATTTTTTAAAGTTTACTAGACTGACGTAAATCTAACTATCAGCAAAGTTATACATCAGTTCTTCTCACACTTTAAATGTTTACGACTCAATTTTCAATCATAATTTTCGTCACGCCCCCAAACAATAACAAGTTATTGAATGCAATAATAATGTATTTTGACGAAAAAGCTACAATATCACCTTAGTTATAAACCGTACAAATTATCAAGATAGGTATTTATGTTTGTGCATGTTACTTTTAAGTAATAGATATTTTAAGTAAGTGTTACATTAAATTAAAATTTTCTTAAATAATATTTTATTTCAGACTTTTCGATATGTTCGCGACTTTTTCACAAGGTTATCCAGCCCCACATTTTGAGAATCCCTGTTATACATAGATGAATAATTAGATAGTATAGATCAAAATTAAGTAGCCATAGTTCTATGTCAGCCAATGCTTGGTCTCAGGAAGCTAGATTGTAAGGTTAAACGTACTTTTAAACCAATTAATCCTTCTCTATATTTGCCAATTTTATTCAGCTGAAAGGAAGATAAAATAGTGTATGAGCGCTACGCAATTTGTTAAATACTAAATCTAAATACAATACTGATAACACAGATCTTTACACCATATGAAAGAAAAAATTTAAACAATAAAAAGATACACATACAAGTTCAGTAAACATGTAAGCTTAAAGAAAAGTAATAGGGCAGTCACACTCTAATTAATAATTAATAATATTTTACATATTATTAATTATTCTACAACTTAATTGACTAAAAATATTATGCAGTATTTACTTTAGAATACATTTTACTGAACGTAGAAATATGAGTTTATCTTTTCCAAAAAGGTACTTAGAAAATATTGAAATTAAAAACTCTTCTCTTATCATACATTATTATTTAATTTATTGTTCATAATACTCAAAGTTATCATAAGTAGAAATTGCATTATTGTTTGTTTTAATTAGGTTTAGATAATTAGGATACAAATCAATATTAGAAGTATATTCATTATTTTTTGTCCAAACCAACAAATCACTTGTATATGTAAAAATATAAAAATCATTACTTAAAAACATTATTATTTTCAAAAAATGCAAGTGTACATTAACTAATAAAATGCTAACCTGTCCAATTTGTGGAAAGTTTTAAATTTGGTTTTTACAGATTATTGTTAAAATTAACATATTTTCCTTAAACGATTCACACCTGAGCGAATGTTGCTCTTTGTCAATCATAACAGCCTCACAACTCTCCCTTATCATTTCTGTAATATCCTATGACTCCTCGTTTCAACCTCTCATAAACTCCCCCCTCCCCCATCTCTAGTTATTCATTAAAATTCTTCTCTTAAAATTACGGTTAATTGACGACGCAAAATTCTGATATCAAGCAATGTCATGAAGTAACCTAAGCAATTATTTAAGCGAAATGCGCGTAAGAACACCCTAGAGCAGGGGTATCCAACACGCGGCTCACCAGTACGTAGGTTGCGGCCCACCGACTCTTTTTAAGAAAATTTTAAATATCAAGTTTTTAAAGTTTTTTTAACTTTGAAATTTACTTGAGTGGAAATTTATACATATATATAAATCTACAATGTATTTGCCTGTTACCAGTTCTTGTTTTAAAATAAATCCTTTTTTATACTAGAAATGTCCGTAACATTAATATAGATTTATATTTTATCAAATAATTACATTTGATTTTACCATAAAAAATTACTTTTTTAATAAATTCCGAATTGCATTATGCACATCCTTTACTGTGGATGGTACATGATTCTCTATGCGTGCGACTTTTATTTTTCCTCCTACTTTTCTGTTTGGAGTGCCCAAAAAGCAAGAGGCAATCAGAGATGTTTTTTTAAAGTTTAAAAAAATATTCAGGACGGTTAAGCTAAAGGGCAATGTATACTTAATCGTTTGCAAATGACAGTACAATCAAATTTCAACAATGTAAAACGAAAGATCAATTTAAAAGGAACACCGTAATTTTCAAGGAAATGACAACTGTAATATTTGAAACATTATTTGATCATTGCATTATTATATTATATAAACATTATTATATTATCTATGTCTGTAAACGTGAAAAATAATGAAAACAATAACAATAATTCATTCTGTTTTAAATTTTCACTCCAAT
Source organism: Trichonephila inaurata madagascariensis (assembly GCA_019973955.1). Taxonomy (NCBI): domain Eukaryota; kingdom Metazoa; phylum Arthropoda; class Arachnida; order Araneae; family Nephilidae; genus Trichonephila; species Trichonephila inaurata. The sequence goes on from BMAV01007173.1 coordinate 110,351, forward strand.
AAATGCTTTTTTGTTGCCTGAAATCTGATATAAAAGGACATATTTTTATGTGCGGCCCGCGAGATTATAATGTTTTCCCGAAGTAAACCATTAGGTTATTTGGGTTGGACACCCCTACCCTAGAGGATTACATGTGCTACTCTACAAAAATGGAAAAATACATTCGCTTCAAATACATATTCAGCAATACCTTTTACAAGAGAATTATAATTTGGAGGTACTTAGATAGTCAGTAATAATCAGTGAGTACAATACTCTTGAGATCATGCTCTAAAAGTACATTGAAACAAAAACGTTTGTGCGAAATCTCTAAGGAAACAAATTTCTTAATATTTTTGTAATCTTTGAACTTAATTAAGTGGGTATATCTTTCACACATTTATTCTCTTTTTTTTTCTAGTATTCTTTTATAAAGGCTAAGTTAAAGTAAATATCTCTACGTAACATATGTGCAGTTAAAAGAAAAAAAAATTTAAATCATATGACACTCGATTATATTTAATTTACATATGTCAGTAGCACCTGCGTACAAAGTGTTTCTTAAGATTTTTCCTCACTTTCTTTCAAAATTAAATGTTTTATTCTAATTTAAATATTTCTGTTTCATATTCTATGTTTATCCAGATGGTATCCACTTTATTATTCTTATACAATTCTGAAGTTTCAAAATCTTTTCCGGAACGAACTAATTTCACTTTTAAAATAACAAATGTGTTTGTCTTAGATGTCATAAATCATGTTTCTTCCCAAGCTTACTAAAAGTTGTCAAATGTTCTGATTTTTTTCCTATTTTGAAAGCACAAGTTAAAAAATGAAACGCATAAATCGTGCTTGGGAACAACCCGAGTTTAATAAAATGACGGGTAAGCAACTTATAATTAAATATTTTAATATTCCATTTTATGCCCATTTCGCTTAAAGTTCGTAGTGCAATCCTGTTGTTTCTTTAGATTTTTCTTGTCATTAAAAAAATACCTAGAAAATTTTAGAATGTGTTTGAACATTGCATATGTTCTTATCTCAATTTTCTTTTTAATTTTTAGTTTTGAGGCAGTATTGTTCTTCGGCGAGTGGCTTGATGAAAATAGATTGATTTCCGATACGGTCATATGAAAACAAAACAATTTTCTAATATATCATAAGCCGTGAAAAATATGAAATCACAAAAGTAAAATGTGATGTAATGATTTTAAAAATAGAATACATTTAGTGTGTACAAGACTACCAAAATGAGGTACCTTTTGTTTTGTTTGATGTGTGATTATTATTGAAAAGTATTTAAAAGATTTTGTAGTTATATTTTTCTCGAGGTTGTGTCTATTTCATTACCCGCATTTAATTTGGATTTATTGAAATTATTGAATTATTGTTGAAGAGAGAACAACCATTTTCTAATCCATCATAGACCAAGAAAAATATAAATTTCCAATAATAAAATATTAATGCATTTATTTTAAAATTAAATTCATGTTGTAGTAATTTTGTTTTATGTGGACTAAAAATTGGATAAAATTATCTGAATAATTCTGGAAAGATATTTTGAAAGTTTGTTTATAATAACAACATTCATTTTCCTCAGCGCGATTGATTATTTTATTTGAAAACTTAAAAAAATTGTAAGGTATAGTAAAAAAAGAGATAGGTTTAAAAAAGACAATAGCATATGCTTTCAAATATGTTGTTGAATTTTTATATATATATAAACAACTTCATTAATCAGTATTTTGTTTAGTATTCCCTCCACAATTTAGCACAGCACATTTTGGATTTTCACAATAAATTAATAACTATATCCATGTAGGGATATATGAACCTTTTTTAGTAAAATGTTTAGTAAATGCATCGATTTCTTAATGCGATTACTTTTTTTCCTTTTAATTATCGTAAATCCGATATATTTATCAATTATTGTTTGTTTTCATATCCATATTTATTCTTTTTCCTGTATAAAGAAGAAAAAAAAATTTTCTTTATTTTGCAAGATCCGATCAGTTTCTTTGCACAAAATTTAAATTTATTTATTAAAATTATAGGAGTTACGTTAAATATATCTGTCACCGCTACAGAGCAGATATCAGTTAATCTGTAGATTAGCTAGGTAATCTGCATATTAACTAGGACGATGCGTTAAAGTGCGAAAAATTGCTTCATTTCTCAAATTGCCTAGATAATCTGCACATTACACACTGAGCAATGATTAAAGTGAAAATACAGCAGCAACAACAGCAAATTTATATAAGCTTAAACTAAATGTTATTTATTTTTTAATATCTAAGGAATACGATTAATACTCAAGTGGAACAATCAACACTTGCGTAGCTAGTTCTGATTGGGCTCTGTATCAAAATTTTTTCGGGGTTCTTTTTTAGGTATGAAAACCCTGTTAGTCGGACTGTAGTTACACATGTTGGGTTCCCGTATCATTGATATGGCTGATACGGGTGTAGCTATGCCCCTGACAATCAACATGTTAGTAAATAAAATCAATCATCATTCAATTGAAAAACTGCAGTGCGATGATTAAAAAGGTCTAAAGTATTTTAGGAAATTTTCATAATGTTAGACATTTAATTTCTGATGCTTTAAGAATCATATTAATACAAACAAACGAGCAATAAATTTGTTGATGAAAGATCAGGATTATGAGGGTTGCGATTGCTATATAGGTATAAGAAACTATTGTTTGTAATATTGAAACTTTTAACACACTTAATTTGTTTCCAGAAGGTACTATAATAGTCGCAATAATAATAATCATAAGTTAGATCAAAGAGACTTTTATTGGTTACATTTACTGTCTCTTTCCCACTGTTTCTAAATGCTTAGAATAAATTATTCTGGGACGAGTCAACGTTCAATCAAAATTCCAAACAGGAAGGAAATGAGAGAAACAAATTTTTGAACTTGAACGATACGGAAACAGCTAATGTGAATATTACCTAGTTAAAATGCGGAAAGCACTTGATTACACATTTTAACGATCCAAATCAATGCAATGATGCAATCTGCAGATAAGCTAGGTAATCTCAAAATTAATGACTTTCGAACGTTAATGGTAACATATATAATAAAAAAGAAAAAGTGGTTGAAAGTTATAAATTCTATTATATAACTTGGTAGAAATTTCTACCCAATGTATGAAAGTAAGGCAATTATTCTTACCTAAAATTCTATAATAAACGCAAAATACCTTTGAAGTTTGCTGCGATTTTCTCGCCTTCTCCTCACAATGTTCAAAGTTATTCGGGATTATTTCATTTTTATGCACTTTCTGTCTTCAGGAATTTGGATATTAGCGAACAATGGTAACAGTAAATGACTCTGAATAGTGAAGGAGGCATGCTAATGGAGAGCAGTAATTGTTGTAATTAAGCTTTGGGAATTTTGAGATTTATTTCTTTAAAGTGTGAAGGCATTTCTAGAATATTCAATAATAAAAAGCCCACCTTAAAGTCAAATGAAGATCTGTACCAGTGGCTTCACGACGTTAATGATATCCATCTATGAATCGGTCGAATAACTATCTTGTTTATGATACATTTAATTTAGATTATTTGACAATGTTCAGAACCGTAATTTAGAAAAAGCGTATAAAGGAATACTTGTTTAATATTTAGTGTTGGCTGGATTAGAATATACCAATACAATTGTTTTAAGAACATTATCACAATAAAAATGACTTAAATGCAATTTTTTGGCAAAAAATGAAGTATAACGCAATTTCCAAATATTCTCATTTTATGGAAATTGCTTCTGTAATGATAACATTTTTATATACAGAAGGTCGTTCGCACATTATGGAGACGATTTTGTAATTTATTTTGAGATAAAACTTTGGCAACTTCAAAATAATCGTCTACTATTATTTTCTTTTCATTTAAATGTAAAATAAAAGATTTATTTTGAAAATGGCTCTTAAAATTGATAGATGGCTCGATGGATCCAATGACTCAAAGATTCAATGCATCGAATTTAGGAATGTCTTCCGGTACTGCGAGTAAAGCCATTTATAAAGATTTTAAAGTTAAAAAAATTTTAAACCTAAATTTCAGCTGCTTTTGTCAAAACTTATGGCTGAAAGAAAAACAAATTGTAGAAAATTATATTAAAATCACCTAGCTGCTGAAAAATGGAAATTTGTGGTAACACTCGATGAGGCTTGGGTGTATTTAAGTGACTGTAATAAAGGAAGATCAATTTTTTGTTGTTCAAGTGATGGGAATGACCGTACTAAATGTCTTCAAGAGTGTACAGAAAAGTTCAAGGAGGGATTCTCAGTAGTTGTAGTACTTTGTTACCACTTCAGATAAAATATCAAAAAAGTCTCAACTAAAGCCCAAGTTACTTCACTCTACTATAAGCAGAATATGTTAAAACCAATTCTTGAAGAAAAAACTCCAGTTTTATATTTAAGGGACATTTATAAAATTGAGCCTTATATGAACAAAACCTCTAGTCACACACCAAAGTCAACTACCGCTTATTTAGCAAAGAAAGCATTAGAAACGGGAATAAAGTTTATACCATTTGACATAAACCTGTAAAATCCTCTGATGCCTCTCCAATAGACTTCAGAGCTTTCGTTTTTCGTTTTATTAAAACGATCTTAAGAAAACGATATCTAAGAACACTGAACAGACATTCGAAAAAGGTTCAAGAGAAATGGAGTAAATTGACATTACCGTATTGAGAAAAATTTTAATTCATGAAAAGTCCAGGCTAGAGCTATTGTCATGAATCATGGCTATCAGATAGAATCAAATCGCCACAAAAAATACGACATTTATAGATAAATATCAACTATTAATACTGTTTTCAGGAACTGCGAATGACCTTTTGTATGTACACTGCTGGTCACACTAAGCGCACTGCGCCACCCTGAAGAAAGCATGCATACCATGTGAAATTAAATCATACACTTGCGGTGATGAAATATGCAAATCATTAGCATTATAGCGCAGACGCACATCACGGGTAACCATAGTGCCAACCGTTAGCACTAAATAAGGGAAGAACAGATTGGTGATTAGAAGTACGGTGATTGTTTTTTCGTGCTGGTTTTGTTTTGCGTAATCTGCTTACTTATGCCTCGTGCAATACATCAAAAGTCTTTTGACTAAGTTTCTGAATTCGACCGAGGAAGAATAGTAGCCTTTAGGGGTTGCGGATTATCCTTCACAGAAATTGGCCAACTTGTTGGACGAAACCAAGCAACTGTGATGCGGATCTGTCATCACTGGGTGCAGGAGGAAACGACAGGTCTATGGGGCCGATCGCACTCACCTCACCTCGTTGCACCACTGCCCGTGATGACAGGCGAATTGTGCACATAGCAGGGATGGCTCAATCAGTCCCATCCCGAACCATAGCACAGCAGATGCAGTCGGTTACGCATCATTCGGTGTCCGATCGTACAATTCGACGCCATTTACAGCAGAGTGGAATATCCGCAAGATGTTCATTTCTTCTACCTTTGACTAGAAAACGCAGGCATTTCGCCGCCAACAGTACGATGAAATGTGGGCACGGACAACGGAATGGAGCAATATTATGTTCACTGATGGATCTCGCTTCTGCCTGCAACATCATGATGGTTGGATTCGAGTTTGGAGACACCGTGTTGAGAGGCAGTGGAACTGTTGAGTAATGCATCGCCCCACTGGTCCTGCCCCCAGTATCATAATTTAGGAAGGGGATATTAGATTTTACGGCCGCACCCCTGTAGTATGCACTGCCGGAACACTGAACAGCCAGCGCTACATGTCTGAGGTGTTGGATTTTGTGGTCATCCAATACATTTAGCACTTGCCATTAGCTATATTCCAACGGGATACTGCGTGATCAGACGTGGCACGCTATGTTTAAGATTTCTTTGTAGCTATCATATTGCATTGCTTCTTTGGCCTGCTTGTTCTTCCGATCTATAACCAATTGAAAACCTGTGATCCATGCTTGCACAACGACTGGCCCGGGATATATCATCCGCTGCTACGCCAAATCAACTTTGGCAATTTGTTTGTATTAAAATATGATAAATCCGCTTTTAAATTAAATATTTAAAATTTCCTAGTTCAGGCTCTGTACAGATGTCTAAGATGTAATATTCAAATTATTATTATTATAGAAACATATTTCAACTACAAAAGGAAAATGTTTTGAAAACATCCTTCTCCAGTTTGTGACAAAAAATTGCCCTATAATTTTTTTTATTGTATTAAAATTTTTTTAACAGGTTTCTAAGTATATTCTAATCCAGGTTCCATTGAAAATCAGCAAATATTCCTTTATATGCTCTTTCAAAATCACGGTTCAGGACGTAGTTGGATACCTTAAAAAGAATGGTGCAGACTTTAACAAATTGCATTTTTTATTATTAATCGATGTTATCAAAAACATTTTAAATGCAATATCTTCGAAAATGTTGTTTTATTATTTTTTTTTTAATTTAAATTTCAGTAAATGGTGAAAATTTGTTAATAAGAAGATATCAATTATTTTCTTTTTTCGTAATTCCGTGATCCTACTATTCAGCTACTTTATTGCGTTAGTGTTATTTACTTATTATTGAAAAAAATGTGAACATACACTTTATTTTTTGGTCATGAAATGTATGTTTACAGTATTCCACTGTGGAGTTCAATGACAAGTTTGAAGCATTGTTACAACAAAAATGGTTTTCTAGTTCAAACCACACAAAAAAATATATATTATTCATCAATTCATCAAATAGATTAAAAATAATGCAAACTTAAATTGAATAGAACATATTATAATAGAGCATGATCTTTCTGAGTTGACTATATGAAAAACTGGATCAAAGTGGTCATCAAAAATGATACGAAAATTGTTATCTATATCGAATCATAACTTTATTTTCGAAATCGTATGCAATAATCCTTCCATTTCCTGGAAAATTGCTTCAATGAAAATAATGGGATCAACATAAGTCGTATACATCCACGAATGGAAAACTTTATTTTGTTGATGTCCTTGTTATTGAGACAGAAGATCATAAAACAATCAAAAACGCAAGTTCTCTGCATCATATTTAAAACAATAGTTAGATTGCCATTTTCCTTCGTGATCCTCAGTCCATTTTCATTAAGCTTGAAGGCTTTTATTATACACGGACATATTACAAGAAACAGTGGAGATCATTTTGCGAATTAATATTTATTTTATTAAATAGTTTAATTTCTTTAACTGTGCTTTCCTATTCATTGTAAAATCTTAGCGAAAAGATAAATGTGATCGTATCAATTCCTATTTAAACCTTTTCATCAAAATCCGAATTTTTTTTAGACTCGATTACTCGCAAGAATAATTTTTAAACAAATATCAGTACCGTTTTTCTGGTACTGATTCTGTATCAATAATTTCTTAATGCTAAAAAATAAAAGTAAGAATTGGAAGCTTAGCCAAAAAAAAGCTGGAACAATCAGCACTAAAAAAAGGTCTGGGAGGTCTTATGAGTTCCATTAGGTCTCTATTAGAAAGAAAAACATTTAGTGCTAGAATATGTAAATCCAGAAAATTCACATTATCAAAAAATCTCAGTATACCCCCTTTGAAGATTTTCTCAAACATAAAAATACATCACAATTAAAGGAGTTTTGAAAGTTCTGCGAGTATGAGAAAGTAATTTATGTGACATGAAATGCTTTTCACTATGAAGCGATCCTAAGTTTTAAAAAATAGCTTTTTTTAAAAAACTGTACATAAAGTCTTCTTAAAAAAGGCATTAGTGAAGAGCGGAAGCAATTTCCAGTGATAAGAATAAAAATAGGAGCAAAAGAAATTTCTTTTAAAAATGAATATAACGATAACAAGAAGAAAAATTTCGATAAAAAGTAATGGTTTTAGTTAGAGCAACCTTCTACAGCCAAGAATATTAAGGCTTTTATAAAAAAAAGTTACAGAATGAAAAAAGGATACTCTGTGCAATATACATTTTGAGTATTTAAATGTAATATATACAGTTATATCTGAATATAACTATAAAATGATGTTGTCTTGTCAATTATATCAGATTAGCAGAAGCTGTTAATTAAAAATTATCTGTCAGCAATAAGTTTATATTTCAAAATTCCAAATTTATTCCGAAGTACTTAACTAATAACTTGATTAACTACTCGTGTACAAAACTAGTTATGATCAAAATCCTTATTCCATTTTTATATCATGAAATTTCTTTTGATGTCATCTTTTTCGGTGTTTTGTCTGGTGATTTCAATATGAGTTTTTCTACTAACTTTTTTCTTACTTCTTATTGGAAGAAGTAAGACTTTCTTAGAAACTACAGATGGCTCAGTTTTTCGTATTAATAGTATTACATAAATTTAAGATTCTGTTAACTTCTCTTTCGAAACCAGAAAAATCGTTTACGGTTCAAGAATTATTATTCTTCCAATAATTCCAAATGAATAGGAATGAAACCATAGTGACAAATTTGGGCACCAAATATTGCCAAGTTACTAGATTTGGTAACAGAAATAAATGTTTCTAGAAAATTCCTGAAACAGTTAGGATGATTATAAACGCGAGAAATTCCTAGGTTTGGCCTATTAGAAACCCAACCGTCATAGTTTCAGAGTGGGCTGGGTGTTTTCATACAGCTAATACAATACTGTGACAGCGGATTTATGCTGCTGTGTGAGCTTTGAATTTGTGCTATTGCGGAATTTACTTGTATCATTGAGGATTTTATGAATTTTAATTGTTGTGTTAACTAAGCCTGTTTTAATTACTGGATAGCTCCAGAATAAATTGCGATTTGTTCATAAAGAAAGTTTGTCTATTAATTAAGTGGATTTCCCCACACTTAAAAAATATTTCTCCCCATAACAATATCTTTCAATGTCAGCCAAAATTTAAGGAAAGATATTAATTTTGAAACAAAATTTTATATCTTACAAGTTAGGTGTAAGTAACTGCAGACTTAAAATCGGGCACAAAGTTATATTTTAAAATTTGTTCCAAACGATAGATTTTAAGAATTGTACAAAACTATCCTTGTCAGAAATTTAACTACCAAATTATTTTTACACAAATTTAAGCGACATCTGCATTGGAACACGTAAAGAATATATGGATTTGTGATGGACTGTGGTCTATCGTTTTAAAGCACAAACAAAATAGTATGCTGGAAGGAATTCTCACAGGAGGAGATAGGTAATAAATCTGTAGTATTACAGCAAAACGAAACTTCAATGGTAAAATTCCAAGTTCATCAAAAATATTAGTACGGGGTATTTATCAAGTTTTGGTTCATGGGGACAATCTCAAACGAAAATCGCATTCATGAAGTTCAAGAATGGCAACCTGTCGCAACAATCAGTGAATCAGAAATTCAGCTGCAATTGGGTATTATTCTGTTTCCAATCAAAAATAAAGTTTAATGTTGGAAAACAGATATTGGTAAAAACACATTCATAGATGAGTTTTAGAATCAAGGTATATAGAAACCTTAAATGGCTCAATACCCTTGCTTAAAAAAACACCAAAAACTGATCAATTAGAGTGGGCAAAACAGTATACGTCATTTAGAGATAAGGGATTGAATGAAATGAAAAAAAAATTGTATTTAAACAGTTTATATGAGTTTTAATACTGTTGAGACGACCTACTAAGGGAATGAAAAAATTTCCGTTCCCGATATGCGAATGTCACACGAATTTACTATCAACAATGTGAACGTATTATAATGGTATTGAGGGAAGGGTTTGATATCTTTCAACCACACCAGGCGTCTTTAGCGTTCATCAATATAATCGTCAAATCTCTGAAAAAATAAGATCTATTTGCCAGTCATTTGCTTCTATTAGTGATATTTTAGGCGGAGAGCACTTAACTTTTAAACAGGAGAATGCATCGATCCAAACTTGTATCTTAACGTCGCAAAGGTGTAAGTCGAAGCGAGTATTGGTTTCGAAAAGGCCATTGCATAGTTCTGATCTCTGCCCTGTATGAACTTTGTTTGGTATATCTGTAGCGGTATCTAAATAAACCAGTAATAGCCACTACGCGATGATGATCGTTTTGGCTTGATAGTTAAAATATTCGTTTTCAGAGCAGAAGGTGCGCAGACCGAATCTTCCTACATTGGTGACCTTGAGTGAATTAAGAAAACGCAACTTTCAGAACTGTCATGGCGCTATCTACCGCAAGATAAATTAAATAAATAAATATGAACAAATAATAGTAACTAAGAAGAAAAATAAATAAAAAAATAAGTAAGTAAAAAATAAATAAATAAATAAAATACGCTCTCCGTAACAAACAAAACAAAATCGTTCACATATCCACTGATTCACTGGTGGGAGAGTAATGTGGTGGTATCTAAATAAACCAGAAATAGCCATTACGCGATGACGATCTTTTTGATGGGATAGCTAAGATACTCATTTTCGAAACAGAAGGTGCTCATATCGAATCTTCCTACATATCCCTACATGCAATTTATTGAAACGGTAAGTGGTATCATCATCATCATATCTGGCTTGACAAACCTTTGTCCTTTGAAGATTCCTCCATAATGACCTCTTGTTTACTTTAGTTCTTCAAGTTTTCTCGTTTATATTCCCAAAATTTTGATTCCACTGAGTTTGTCCATCTCGGTCATCCACACTTCCGAATCCCAGTGACTTTCAACTACAATATCTTTCGAACAATATTATCATCTCGCATTCGAATTATATGGACCATCCGATTCATTCTATCTATTTTTATGTATTTAATGATGTCAGGTTGCTTATAAATTCTACAAAATTCAAAAATTGTATCTTCTCCAGCTATTGTTTTCGTTTACACTACCAAGTATACTTCGAAGTATTTTTCTCGCAAAAAAAGACATTCGATTATCTTCTAGCTTTGTTATTGTCCAAGTCTAAGATCGTATGTGGTATTCTTCAGTTAATACTTGAAATCTTCTCTTAAAGTGGCTTCATTTAAAATTCAGCTAAAAATAATTCAAAACTAAATTTTATCAATGGAACATTGACTGTATAAACCTATTTAACTCTAGAATATTAAACAAGTACTTTTCAAGTACTGGTCATTTTCTAAACATTAAATAAGTTGTAGGATGGGATCTGAAGACAATAATTAAAGATTCATACGCATTTGTAACTTTTAGTCCATTCACTACAGAAGTAGAATTAACGAAAACCACTGGGAGTCATCGATTCCAATAACTAAACCAAATTTTAAAGAGCACTTAAAGTTTGTTGCTAATTAATTGCTAATTGCGACATTTATAAAAAGCAATTCTGTCTCGGGAGTTGAGATGGCACACTCTCACTATGTCTCTGACGCAATAATGAAGCAAGAAAAGATAAAGAAAGGATATAAATTTCTCTAGGCTCCCTGAGCTTTTCATTACCCTCCCTCTCAATAAAAATTAATTTATTGCGTTTCGTGAATACAAAATTTATTTGTAATACTAGTGTAGCATTTAAACAACTTTACCGAATGTGATAAGGTATCCGACTACGTTCGGAAAAATGATTTTAAAAAAGCGCATAAATGTATAATTTTCATGATATTTAGTGTCACTTAGATTATAATACATGCATAAAACTGTTTTAAGGTCATTATGATAAAAAAAAATTATTTAAATACAATATTTTGGCAAAAAATTAACTTAGAATAACCTTTTACTCCAAATGTTCTTCTTTTGTATTAATATTTTGCCTGTATATAGCTCAGACCTCTGTACAGAGGCTCAACTAAGATTTTTGAAAAATTCAAATTATTTTCAGAGTTACAACCATTTGAAATAATTATCGGCGTGTTTTCTTAAAATTTCTCCCTTCTGTTTTCGTAAAGCATGGATAAACCGACTTTCGAGTTATGCACTTCAAAAATTCTAGTTGAGCCTCTGTACAGAGGTCTGAGCTGAATACAGGCAAAATATTAATACAATAGAAGCATTTTTTATAAAAGGGGAACATTTGGAAAAAAAGGTTATTCTAAGTTAATTTCTTGCCAAAATATTGTATTTAAATATTTTTTGTCATATTGTCCTTAAAACAATTTTATACATGTATTCTAATCTAAGTGACACTAAACATCATGAAAATTATTCATTTATGCACTTTTTAAAATCATTTTTCCGAACGTAGTCGGATACCTTAACTCATTGATTCTCAACTTGAGAAGGAAAAAAAAAGTAAATCTATTTGGTTGGATAAAAGATATAGGGATTACACAATGCAGTTACAAAATAGCGTGATTAGACCACTTAAAACTAAAATTTTGTGATACTTGGGATCATCCAAACATAAATGATGTAGTTCACGTGAAAGCTACGATTGTAAATTTATGGAAATAACACATTTTAAATTATTATTATTATTATTTTGGGAATCCCATTAATTATGAAAATAGAAATTTCACATTTCACTTCGGTTCCTAATATGCTTGCTTGAACAATTATGGGAGTGAAGGTACAGTAAATTCGACTGAATAAAATTAAATACAAATGAAGTACACAGAGAAATAATTGCTAACTTTATAGCAATTATCAGTTTGCTTTTTTTTATAGAAGTAACTTCTGCCTGAAACGTGATAGGATTCCAAGAAAAATAACAAATAATCCCCAAAGAAAACAATTGCCGTAGTAGTCTAGTGGTCATAATTGTGAACTGGTAGACGGCATTGTCGAATCGCGGGATCGAATTCTAATGCAACTGAAGACCTACCGTGGAGAGAAGTCGACGCATGTTAAATCTGTAGTGGTTTAAATTCCTCATGTTGACAGTATGTGAAAGTTAGGAGAGGTGGAATGTTACCTCAGGTGAGTTTTGAGTTGACTCAAGACTAAAATGTGGTTCAGAATTACGAGGTGAATTGCCCACAGCCTTCATGTTGCTTCGGAGGGTGACGTTAATACACACACACTACCAACGAAAATACTTCAACTATTGTATATTGCCTATGCAATTCATTAAAGTAATATTTAGAAAATTTCTTTTAAAAGTAACATCTTTAAATGTGGATTGTGTTTAAAGAACTTAGAGCTTATGAATGGTAGCATTTTTATTCGATTTTTAAAATTGTTAAATATTTTCTCGAATTCAATCCTTTCAAATATTGGCATTTACTATAGTGATACAAAGCAATTGCCAATGTTCTTGTATGTCACCACTCCATTTTTCAATAAATAGTTTCAATATTTCTGAACATACCTGTATAAGCTACTTGATATTTTTTTCGATTAATATCTTTTTACTTAAGTCTATATTGTCTCCGATTATCATTTATTATTAAGTATCTTCCGTAACTTTAATAATTCAATAACACTTCGTTCTCAATGTTCATCTAATTATTTCCCCATCTTTAACGCCAATAACTATCTCGGAAGAAAAAATATTGTCTAATCCCCAAAGATATACTGTTACACCGCGATCTATAATACTGCACTGTAGTCTTATTTTTACAACCTTCTTATCCTCATGGCTTCTGAGACAATGGGAGGGACTACAACAACAACAACAAAAAAGTTTCTGGACGGGAAATGGGTAAATTATTCTCTCGGATATACTCTGCAACACTCCAGCGCAGGCATTCATTTAATAGGCCCGCTGGGGAAACAAGGCTATACGTCACAAGGTAACTTATCGATGTTGGCAGTAAAGCAATTACATCGATAACGATTATCGATACGAAAAACCATTTATCGGAAAACGACAACAAAGGTGAGAAAAGCAGCGATGGCCTCGAACATAAACAACGATCTGTCTTAATAGAAAAGAAATTAATTATTCTGCCCTTGTTATTATGCATGCATTGATGGGTTTCAATTAAAAATATTACGTTTCGTTTATTCCAGCCATTAAATTTAAGGGCTTTTGAAAGAATACAGTAGCTATAAATGATTTAGTTTTAAGTTGTTTTTTAATATTTTTAATATTTTGTAAGTTAATCTATTCTTGATTTTTTTTAAAAAACAAAATGATTTAAGTATTAAAAATATAATGGATTTGAATTTATTGCCCATGCACATGAAAAAATAATATAAACCATAACTAATAATCGTTTTAAGAAATAATTGATAAAAAGCATACTATATTGTATAACAATAAATAACACGGTACAAAACGAGTTTGCTTTTAGGTACACGTTTCAAATTCCACAATGCATGGCTTCCTATTTAACCTCAAGTTTCTATATTAATTTTTTTTTTACTATTACGTAATTATTTGACACTTATTACCATAAAATTTAACTAGAATTAATCATATTAGTTAACAAAATTTAGGTGATAGAATTATAAGTAAAGTAGCTTTTAAATTTGTAGTCAATCCTTTTTTTTTTTTTTTTTTTTTGTTTTTTTTTTTTGTAAAAATTGGTTACATTGCAGTACAAAATTGTAAACAATGTGTATGGTTTATGGAAGTTTTCAGAAAATACTCAGCAATAAGTAACACTTATAATTCAAAACAAAGATACAAACTTTTAGTGTCCACTGCGTTATTTATGCGGAGGATCTTTACATTGAAAGAAAAGTGCATTCTAAGTGCACGACCCAAATTGCACGTTTTGTTCCCTAAAAATCTAAATGTTGTGTTTTCTTTTGCAACATTTAGAGAAATTCAAAAGCATACAGCAAAAATTAGGATCAATCGTTTGAAGTTTAGATAATGGTGATAAGAGTTATGGTGAATCATAGAGAGACTTAAGTGAGAGTAAATTCTCAAGAGCATATTGCTAAGGACTTAAATGTGGCCTCTATCGTTTTCTGCAATTTGAAAAAAATATTTAGCGAGACAGGATCAATAGTTAATTGGAGCTATTCGTTTTGAGAATAGAAATGGGTATGTAAATGATAGTTTACAACATAAAATTAAGGTATCCGACTACGTTCGGAACCGTGATTTTGAAAAAGCATATTTATGATATTGGGTGTCACTTAGATTAGAAAATGTATATAAAAATGTTTTAAGAATAATGATACAATAAAAAAATTATTTAAGTGCAATATTTTGACAAAAAATGAACATAGAATGACCCATTATCAAAATATTCTTCTTTTGTGAAAAATGATTCTATTATTATAATATTTCGCCTGTATATAGTTCAGACCTCTGTACAGAGGCTTAACTAGAATTTTTGAAACATACAACTTAGAAGTGGGTTTATCCATGTTTTACTACAACAGAGGGGAGAAATTTAAAATAAAAAAAAACGCCGAAAATAATTTCAATGGGTTGTAACTCTAAAAATAATGTGAATTTTTCAAAAATCGTAGTTGAGCCTCTGTACAGAGGTCTGAGCTATACACAGGCAATATATTATTATAATAGAAGCATTTTTTACAAAAGGAGAACATTTTGAAGAAAGGTTATTCTAAGTTTGTTTGTTTTTTGCCAAAATTTGTATTTAAATATATTTTGTTTTTGTCATATAATGTCCTTAAAATAATTATATACATGTATTCTAATCTAAGTGACACTAAATATCATGACAATTATTCATTTATGCGCTTTTTTAAAATCACGATTTCAAACGTAGTCGGATACCTTAAATTTAAGTATAGGATTCATTGATCATATTTAACAAATTAGAATTAATATATATTTTTATAACTTTGGCATTATTTCCTTGAGATCAAACCTTTTGCAAATTAAAAGTTACTTATCACTGTAACAGAAGATTGGGAACCCAGGCAATAACTTTTATTGGAACTGGGGAAAAAAATGGAGGTAAAAAACTTTCATTTAAGGGGCATAAGAATAGAACCTTAGAAGACATATAAAACTACAAATTATTCTACCTTATCTGATTAATGACTAATTCTAAATTTTCTTACATTCATAGTGTTTGAAAACTACTAAATTTGTAAAGGGAGATAAGTTAAAGGCAGACCTAGAGTTGTAATATCTTAATACAAATAATAAGGATATTAAATACTCATTAATATAAAGAGGTCATGTACATGGACCTCTTAGAACCAGGATGAATCATCATGATTTATATATATCCATCACAGTGAAGAGATAGGAAATCTGTCTCGTGATATTTTTTGATTACGAAAATGCACTCCAAACTCACTACTCACTATTTCTAAGGATTTGGAGAGTTACTTTTTGAAACAAGACAAAATATCAGAAATGAAATACGTTGCAACATATGTAATAAAAAGGGAAAACATTTCCGTCCTATTTGAGTGATGTTTTATTTCTCTGACATAACCTTTCAAAATATGACAATGATAAATGATATTAACTATATACAAAAAGATACGGATGATTTTGCATTCTTCTTTCCTTGATAAAAGAAATTAATATATATTTTTTTACTTTCTAATGCTCTTAATTAAAGTTTATAAGACATGTAGTTTTATAAAATAAAATAGTTTAATAAAAATGGCAAAATATATTTATGTTTCTTATAACTTTAAAACATCTCGCATATAAAAGACACTTTTAAAGACCAAAGACCAATAAGATCAAATTTCTTAAGGGCGAAATGTATTTCCTTGGGAGCCATACACACACAAAAAAAAATTTTCTTTCAATATAAACTTATAATTATAAAAATAAATAATGCTTTTATACAACCTGAAAAGGGAATTGCAAAATTTTTATAACATCATTGATTGTAATTTACATCTAAAAGAAGCTGAAAACCAGTATACTATAAAAATGTCGCTCATTTCAAGTATTTTCGATGTTTTTTCATGATATCTAATAAAGAAAGTTTTCCAAACGGAAAATTATGACAACAAATAATAATTCGACGCCACTTCATATGACACCATAAAACAATTAATTCTTTAACGGTGATATATCCGGCGGGGAAAAGGATACTGAAATCACATATTCCGAAAAGCGTCATAAAAGCAAAATCTTGACACATGCGTTGCATTATTCATAGATCTTTACGAGTACACAACGGATCTCTTAGAAAAATTCTCGTTCAGCTGTGACGATTCTGGAAGGCATATTTCATCGATTTGTGCTAAGCAACCATGGTATTTCATAATTTAAATCGCTACAAAATAAAAATATATATTATTTTAAATGGCCCCTCTGAAGTAAATTTCCATTGCAGATGATGCAGCGTATCATTTAATTCATAATTTGTTTTAAATACTAGGATAGAGAATTATTCATTTATTCAAAAAGTGATATATTCTTTGTTAGTTTTCAAAATTAGCTTTCCGAATGCATTTTATGCATAATTATTATTTTTCTTTAAATCTAAAAATATATCTAATGCTAACACCAATGTTGTGGGTGTTAAACAAAGCAATTATGTATTCATTTTACACAAGAGTAATGATAAATAATGCAAGATAGTGTTACTTTATTTCCATCAATACTTTTTATTTCTCTCTTTTCCACCTCCAAACGGAAGTAACTATTTAATGTTTCTTACTCTAACCAACATTTTAGAATTCACGGATGACCCAAATACAATTTGTCTGGATAAAGTATTGTTTTCCATTAACTCATCGTTGTTGAGCATGTATCCTGAGAAGGAATTTATTAAGTTGAGTAGTGTTTCTTGGAAAACAATGAGTGATAACTCATTTGTTTAATACTTTTCTCAGAGGAGATTGTTAAGTAATTTTCAGACTTTTTGAAGACTCCTTGATAAATATTACGAAAGTGGATTAATGTTAAATTCAAATATTACACTGGGTGGCATAAATTTTGATACTGAAGCTACCAGGTCAGAAGTCTAATCATGGCCGCGGTAGCCTAGTGGTCAAAATCACGGTCTTTTGTCTGACGAGTCTTAAGTTCAAGACCAGTAATATGAGAAGCGTTCCTTGAGAAGACCCTTCATGTAGAGGAGGTCATTGTACGTTAAATATGTCGAGGCTCAAACACTCCCCTTTGGTGTGGTGTGGAAGGTAGAAGAAACGGTGTCAGCTCCGGTGTCGTCCTCGTCCCTTGACCGAGGCTCATAATTATGAGGTCCGTCGTCAATAGTTCTCGTGCAGCTTTTTAGTGCGACTTTAATAAGCCCTCAGTTTCTCATAAGTCTCATCCTAATACATAATCCATAGCTAACAAGTTATATGTCAATAATTTCGTTGAACTATTGAATAATTTTGACTGAAACCAAAATAAGTATAATCAAATCTCAAAAGCAGACAGTTTTTCTTTATGTTAGGTTTACAGAATGGCATTAAAAAAATATCATTTTGTTTTCCGATCGCTCAAGACCTAATATTTTGCCTAATCACAGTTATAACCAACGGTTATATTTGTACAAAAACTCTATCAAGTCAATAACACACTAATTTTAATTGCTCTCAGACGAAACTCACATCTCTGAAATCCATAAATATAATTTCTTACTCTGGATATTTATCCTCATAACTGGTTGAACGTAGTCTATGACAGAACTCTATAAAAACTAGTATAACTACTCGATGGGACCAGAGATATAAAATTGTTCTCGGAAGTTTCTTTTAGTCATAAATAGTCGATTACTAGCACCATTAAACCATGGGAATAAAAGCTTATCGAAAATAAAAAAATCCATTAAATGTCTCAGAATTAAACTCAAAAGAAATTAAAAATAAGCGAAATGTTTTTAGTTCCCATCCATACAAAATGAACAATGTAATAAAACAATTATTTTAATTCATTCTTGATAGATGTCCTAACAAATAATTGCACATATGAAAATTCAATTATCAATTGCATAAAAAAAATGTGCAATGAAATAAATTGTAGGATATTAATCTCTCTGCAGTACATACATATCTGTAACTGTGATATTAAGTTAGACCTGTTAAACTCTCGTAATAGATTCTTTTCTAGAAGAGTGCATATTTTACACTTCAATTTTTAACACAAATTTTTCTTCGATGTATTAAAACTTTCATGGTTTATTTACTACGTAAGTAATATCGATTTGCATATCTTAAGAGCGTATTTATTTGATTATAAAAAAGTTTTTTTTTTCTAGTTTTGTGTTTATTTTCCAAACTTCTGCAGAGATCGTTCCGATGGATTTTCTTTAATCCCTTCCAAGCTCATTTTATTTCTGAATTATGAATTAAAAAAATTTCTTTTTATGCATATTTTTTAACATACATATCTTTTTAAACATAAATTACTATTCGCATACAAAATTTCCTAAAACCTTTTGTAAAAAAAAAAAATTATTTAAATAAATGAATAATTTATCTGTAAAGTTGGCCTTTTGCATGGCAGAAATCATTAGACTTTGGAGTGAATTCACACTATCTATAAACATAAGGCATCGAATACCTAGCTTTTATCTTAAATTTCAAATTTTATTTACATCTCTTACATTTACATAAATGATTATGAAATTATTAATCAATAAATGATTGCCTATGATAATTCGAAAACACAGTACTGCACATAACCCAGCAATGGAATCTTGTTTCTCTTCTTACCTTCTTCCGTTTATTGTCTGGTTTTGAGCAACACATAATACTTTGTCGTGTTGGATTAATTTTATTTTCTCTTAGGGAATTTTAGTCAAGAAAGTGCCT
>BMAV01007174.1:0-114714 GCA_019973955.1 Trichonephila inaurata madagascariensis
TTCCTATTTATCCTTTGGGGCGGGAAAAAAATTCTTCAATATTTATATAAGTTCATATGGATATAGGATATATAGGCACCTACCATAGTAAGCCAAATTAATTGTAAAATTATTTTCATGTGAACATTTTTAACACAGATAAAATGAGCTCTAAATTTTAAACTAAATATGAATAAAATGATGCCTAATTGAAGAAAGAAAAATCTAAAAAAAAGGAAATTGATGTAATTAAAAACACATGGAACACATTCAAAGTGAAATATAATTTATTATAATGAATGAAAATGATGCTGTGAGATATACTACAATGCATTTAGTTTGGAACATAAATAATTCATATTCAAGGTGATGCCATGATTTTGCGCTCCATTGTTTCGTCTTACTGTTGGTATGGACGGTACTGGTTATCTAATGAAGGAAGAAAAAGTATTGTTATGCATATTTAGATACTTGAGTACAAAAGTAACAGATTTTTTACTTAAAAGGTAGTGTTACTAAAGAAATAGTTTATTAAAACATATGTACAAGAAATATTTAACTAAACAGCATTTCTGAAATTTATTTTATTTTTTCGGAAATGTATAACATATAGTTGAACTATAGGTAAGCACTGTAGGACCTAATGAATTATATGCATTTATGCAATTTATTCTCTTTTCCAGTTATTAAAAGACCCCTCAAACTTTGATTTTTTTATATATATAATTATTTTTACCATTCGGAGAGATTAAGTACGCAGAAATTAAATATTGTGTATTTTTATAGTCTATTTACAGAAATAGGAATACAAAAAGGAGAAAGATTCGCTGAAAGAATGGATGTTCATTTTTTGTGTTTGAACGTTTGTAACTTAATAAAAAATTTTTTTAAAGATACACGAAATAGAGATTTTTATTTTTTAAAAAAAGATTGTTGTAATAACATTTTTAATAAATTATGTTTATTATTTGAACTATAAAGCACCAGGAAAAAAATAAATTTGATAAACATTTTTTAATCTTTAAAATTAAAAAAAAAATGTTTAAAACTACCTTAGAATATTGAGAAATTTTTTTGTTAATTACTCTGAAGGAAAACTCAAGATCTATTTTAAATGTTCATACATTCTATAACTTGAAATATTAACAAAAAATTTAACCTAAGTAATATATTATTATCAAGTTATTTGTATTACTTTCAAAATTTTATAATGGTTCAAAACAAAACTTTTAAAAAATGTTCTAAGTACACAGGGTTTTTTTTGAAAAAATCAGTATTTCCGAAAAGCATAGTTAAAAGGGAAATAGCTATCAATTCTTCATATTTTTGTAGTTTTTCCATACTTAAACTTCTTTGCATCATATAAAATCCTGACATTTTATGCAAAACATCTTTTATTCTATTAAAACTATTGCAACGAAACATGTTCGTAAAATAAAACTATACTCCCAGACGAAACTTGAGTACTACAGTTAAGTTCCTTACAAATTCTTTTTTTTAAAAAATCAGTTACAGAAACAGATATTAATTAAATGTTACAGCTAATGATTTGTACAATCAAACAAATCTAATACTCGAACTATATATAAATACTTATAACTACCAAACGATTTATAAGAAAAACATTAAATAAATCCAAGAAAAGAAATTTTAGCAAAATATTGACAAGTCCCCCCCCTCCTCAAATGAAAAAAATAAATCTCGAGAAATACAAGGTTTTTATTTATGTAAACAACAATAGGCTAAGAAAAATAAATCTTAATATTTTTTTTAAAAAGTGATAAAAATACTTTTAAGTAATAAATTTAAAATTTTACTAGTTTATGTATTATAATTTTCTTCTTTTTCGCGCGCGCGCGCGCGTTTATTAATATTTCTTTTTCCATCTTTGTTTTTTTTCAGGATATCTTTTTAATATTTTGAAGAGTGACATTTTTCTAAAATAATTCTTTCTCTGCCTGGTCGAGTTATTCATACGGCTTTGAGGTGCATGCATGTTTCATTTCTTTAAAATTTACAACTGTTATACCCACTATTAAACTGTACAACTAAATTATATACATGCAATTTTAATATATTTATTCTTTGGTATAAATTGACCTGAAGCCCAGCGGCTGAGTAGCAGCATATCGCACTTCCACGCCACAGGTTCAAATCTCGGACTGGGCAAGGTCGACTTAGCCTTTCATCCCTTCAGTGGGTCGATAAATAAGTACCAAGCTTGTTTGGGAACTAACACTGGGGGTTTCGCTTCAGACTGTCCAACTGATCAGAACATCTGCTTATGCATCTTAGCGTCCAAGGTCCCGTAAATGGAGACGGGCACAGTAGGCCTTGGCCTTCTATAAGCTGTTGTGCCACTGTGTTTAGCTCAGTTTAGTTCATACATTGGCATATTTTAATTGTACATTTATTAAAACTCACAATTCATATGCCTGTACTCAGCATAGATAATGTTATAGAGTTCCCATTATCGGACAAAAAATAATGCTGAACTGAAGATTTCTCTAAGCCAGTGTTTCTCAAACTTACTATGCTTGCGACCTAATTTCAGTCATAATTTTCTTCGCGCCCCCTCCCCCCTCCAAACAATAACAATGTATTGAATTCAATAATAATGTACTTTGACGTAAATCTACAAAACGAATTTAGTTACAAACCGTACAAATAATCAAGGTAAGTATTAAATTTTTTATATAATTTTATACATGACAAGCCCATGGGGTCACTGGTAATTGTTAAACTTGTTCTTAACTTGGCATTTTTAAATTAATTATCAAATACAGTGTGCAGCACTGATACATTTATAAACATATATCAGTGTAAATGCGTATTTTATTTTTTATTATGCCAGAATGTATTTTGTTTTGTTTCCTTTCGGTAAACTAATTATATTTTTAAGTAATGTTTTATTTTTTGACTTCATATGCTTCCGCGCCCCCTTGTTGTTTCAATGCCTTAGGGATGCGCCCTAGAGTTTGAGAA
The DNA here is from genome assembly GCA_019973955.1 of Trichonephila inaurata madagascariensis. NCBI lineage: Eukaryota > Metazoa > Arthropoda > Arachnida > Araneae > Nephilidae > Trichonephila > Trichonephila inaurata. Next base: position 2,965 of record BMAV01007174.1, read on the forward strand.
ACGCTGCTCTAAGTTAATGGGGAAAAACGCCCTGTTTTAATTGGTAGTTCAATTAGATATATTTTCCCCTTTCGAATGACCTATATTAAAAGCCAATAATTACATCAATAAATAAGTGATGTAAGTCTTAAAATTATGTGAAAATCTTTTGGAAGCCTCTTTACAAAAAGTCGGAGATTTTATTCTGTATCTGTTGACTAGACAGTCATTAAAGCATATTGCTTCATAGCTCGTCATCAGTTGAGAGGGGGTAAAAAAGTGTAGCCCCCAGGTAAACAAATGATGACTGACAGCTCCATCACGATAATGCACCTGCTTGTTTCATGTCAGCATTTTTGGCTTTCAAAGTGACTGAACTTTACCTTCCATCCTCAGGCAGACTTCATGTACTGCGTCATTAAAGTTTAAGAAACTTAAAATTGTTATCGAACGTAGACAGCTTTAATTCAATGGAAAATAGTAAAAGAAAAGCATCTAAAAAATTGGAGCTGAAAAGATATCTCAACAACTAACGGTGTTCGTGTGTTATATTTGAATAAAAATATACTGATAATATTATTATAGGTCCTTCAAAACGAATACATTCGTAGTTTCCTACTCAGAGACGTAATTTCAGGTTGATTTTAATAGAATCTCATAAATTCAACAAATATGGAATATATGTTTTAAAACTGGTATGGTTTATGAACGATGATTTATATCATATAATGTTACAAAATAAGAACTGTTTTAGAGGCCCTATGAGCAAAACTCAATAGCTCACATGTTAAGGACTTAAAACACAAGCCGAGACAAATATGAAAGCTAACGATTTAATGTTCAAAATATGGGAAACAACTAATAGTTAATATAAATAAACAATCATACATCGTTTGAATAAAATATATCAAATTTATCGTCTGGACTTTAATCATTAATAAAAGCAGGCGATTATAACATAAGAAAATAAATAATTGTTTGTTTAAATAAGCTAAATTTATAACGGTCACATGATAAAGACAATCACGCGTTCTCCATAATTTAGATGAAATTTCAAATTTGATAATTGTTTAAAAATGTTCACAAGTATTAAGAAAAAGGTTTCATCAAACTTTTTTTAGACTAAAAAGAATTCTCTTACCACGCGTGAACTTTTTAAAATCAAATGTATTTTGCTTATTTTTGTGCGTTATTATTATTGACAGAGATGTACTTTATAAAAGAAAGTTTCTGAAAAGAACAAAAGTTGGCAACAGCGAAGTGTTTGACTGATTGAAAACACGTAATTATACATTTATCATGTGACTGATGTCACATGAATTTAGACCATGGTGTGTTGTGACCGTCATAGCCTCGTGAGCAAAGTAACGGACTGGAATGTCATGAGTTCGAGCTTAATATCGCTGAAAACCCATCATGCAGAGGGGGCTGATGCTCGGAAAATATCTCGAGGTTCAAACGTCTCCCTGTTGGTGTGGTGTGGAAGTTAGGAGAAGGGGTTGCCACCTGAGGTGTCGTCCTCGTCACTTTACCACTGTTCAAAATTTCGAGGTCCGTCACCAAAAGCCCTGTGTAGCTGAATAGTGTGATGTTAACATTCCCTCACACATTTACCCATTGTGTTGAAACTCTTTACTTTATAGAAATAATATTTTCTTTGAAAAAGTTAATATAAATGATGTCTCTTATATATAGAATATTTTAGTGCAGCGTTCTCTTAGCAGTATAATGTTCAGCAGTTGGTGAATTTTAATGTGAGCTTAATACATCATAATCCCTGAAATTTTTAATGAGTTTTCTCAATTGCTGCTCAATAATAGCTGTTTAGATACAAAGTTATTAAGATGGATCGTGAGGGTTTCTCAATTCACTCAATTTATCTTAGTTCTTGTCTCTCTGCTGGACCACTTCCAATTGGCTTGGCTAGATTTCTTTCTTTTCATTTTACTTACGAAAGTATGATCAACCTATTTCATTCCAAGTTTGCTAACAAACTTGACAATGTAAGATTCTTTTTATAATTTTGAAGTTCATCCAAAAAGGCATTTTTAGGAGCTTCTGTAGTAAAATATTTTCACGAAGTTCATTAACTTCGGAAGTTATCTATCTCAATCACACACGCATTGATAGAGCCTTTTTTGATTACCGCACATTTGCTAAGACACATTAAGTGCTACTATTATGAGTATCATTTTATGAAGGTGTTAAATGAATCAGAAGAGAGATGAAAATCATAAAATTCCAGTAATAAATGAATAATTTAATTGACGTTTTATTTTCCTTTTGTTAAACTTTGACTGGAAGTTTTCTCCATACAGGGTATCCCGAAATACAACGCCAAGTGGACACAGGGTAGTGAAAGGGGAGGGGAGGGTTGTTATATCAATTCTTGAAAAAATTTCTATCAATTGGTCAAGGGATAACTATGTGATGAAAATGCCGAAAAAATTCACACCCTTTGTCACATCATTAGGTACTGTGACCACAAATTTAACAATTTTGCTGGGAGTTTTCACTAGCGGGATCTAGCACACTCCTGCTATTAATCGTAGTCAAAAATCGGTCGAAACTTTTTACTGGTTTGATTGAAGTTGACGCGTAGATTGTTGGAGTAAGGGCTTCAGAAAATGATGTCACCTAAATTTTGTCGCGAACTCTCGGCCCCGGAAGTCTTAAACTGCACCAAAGGATGAGATATATTTATATAACCAACACTTTTATTAAAAGTATCAAATCCCTATCTGAATTTGACCTAAGTTAGGGGCACTGTCAGACTAATTGTTAACTTAAATATCAAAATAATTGATAAAAAAACTGTAATACCCCGACTTCCACTAGTCCGGAGTTTCGCGATTTGCAAATCTCGTCGATTCATCTTTTGTTTGAACGCTACACAGTATTTAGTTAAGATTCCAAAATTGTTCAACACACTTCCTGTTTTTCTATCCATAACAATCTTACCCAATTTTTTTAACTAGACAACTTCATTTCAAGAGACTCAATCTTAAGTGCGTAGCTCAGATTAAGAAATAAATTTAAAAATTAAACGGAAAACTTTTTGCAATATTTTAATGGATTAAATATTTGAAGTATTTACCTTTTAACTTCTTTTAAAACATTCGAAAATGTAACCAAATTACATCAACCTATTTTGTTGAAGCAGTGGAATAAATAAATTAAGCTAGCTACTCACGACTCATCAAGCAATACATTTTAAGGCTCCATTCGAGTAGAAGACGAAACACTTCGAACACAGATTGAGGTTTTTGAAATGAAGTCATGTTGTAAAAAAAACAGTCGATAATTGTTATGGGTAGAAAAGTAGGAAGTGTTGTACCATTTTGGAATCTTAGTTGAATGTCATCTTTTGAAGCAACTTGCCTTGGGTAGTATGAAATATTTTTCTTTTTATGGGGAGTCAAAATTAGGTGACCTTTTCTCAGACCTACTCAAACTATGTTAATTTTAACAAAATCAGCAAAGGTGTTTGCTCAATTTGTGACTGCAATTAATAACTCGGCTTGTAATGTCATGTTACAAAAAATCACTGTTAAGTTATGACATTTATTGTGTCATGATACCTAATGAGGTACTGAAGAATGTCAATTTTCCACATTTTAGAAAGAATGCTAGTCATCCCTTATATAAGTGACATGAGATTTTTTAAAAAAATTTTCCACGAATTTATATGACCTTCCCTTTTACACGTACCCACTTGATGTTGAGTTTTGGGATACCCTGTTTTCCGTATATTTTACCTTTTTCAAGGAATCAACACTATAAGTCCATAACACACATGTTATTAGTATTTTCAAATATAAATTTACTTTATTTTATGTAGAAGCTTTTTCTTTCTTTTTTATAATAAACAATTTTAAAGAAATTCCTATTAAATTAGTAAAGATTGGGAATAATTATCCTCTAATATAAAAAAGAATCTAAGAATCGTCTGATAATGACGATGATGATGTATCAAGTTTGTTATAATAATTAAAAAGTAATATTCTCTTAAATGATAATGAAGCTAGAATGTTGATAAGAGAGCAAAATTCCATAAATTTTAAAAATATCTATTTGTCGAGTTTGTTACCTTTTTTAACTAAACAGAAGTTAGTAATTAATTGGATAAATATAATTATTTTTAATTGACTCATGCAACATTTATTTCATTTCAGAATATTTCGTAATATATACATGTGTTGATAACAATGAATTAATATGTTGTAGAATTTTTATAAAAGGATTCATTGCTAAAACAAAACCATATTTTTTGGCAGTTTTTGTATGCATTAAGTACACGATTTAGATGTTTTTCTTTTTTTTTATATATTATTCCAGAACAATATCTGCTGCTTATGGAGTGTCATAAATAGAGATGGAGATATCTTTTATATCACGAGTTGTTTCCAGTAACTAAATTTTTTCTTTTTTCTCCTTTTTTCCCCAGACATACAGACTGGGAATGTTTCAGTAATTTGGAGAATAAAATATTCTTTAAGTAAAGTTAGAAGTAAATTCTAGCTCATTGTCTTCAGGAAGAATATCTTTTCTATTTTCAGTAAACAGAATGCAGTTGAATAACATTTGTGTATGCCTAAGGGTCATATGTGGTCTTTGTATGATAAACAGATTCTAACTAAGGCTATATTCAAAAAGTAATAAATTAATATTTCTTTTTTTTAAAAACTTAGTAGAAAAAATATATTCTTTTTCTAATGGTCAGTCAAGTCTAAGTTTATTTAAAAAAATTCACAAATTTCTAAGTGGCTAGTACTGGAATCCATACTTTATAAAATTTGTTTATATTTTTATTTTTATTATACATTTTTAATATGTCGTATTCTAGGAATGAAGTACCGCGTAAATATAAGCCAATGCCTATATAAGCCGAATGCGCTTTCATAAAACTTTTTTTTTTTTGCTGTAAACTAAGATGCCAAAGACTATGAATTTATTTCTGGCAATTCTATCTGAAGCTAGCACATTTTCTTCAATTCATTTTGTTATCTTGTGCATTATTTAAGCTAGTTTTGCATTCCGCCCCATTTTTTTTGTTTCAAAAATTGGAAAGACAAAGTCATGTACGGCAAGTGATTGTCGACTTATGTTTCATGTACCAGAGGGAAATTTCGCCACATCATGAACAAATGCTTTCAGATATCCCATTGAGTATATGTAAATTTTAAGATTTATTAGGAAACTCGTATTCTGACTTGTAACTAACTTTGAAGGATTTATGTGACTTCCTTTTTTCCTCTTTCAGAAAAAAAAATGTAAGAGTTTTTTTTCCTAAATTGCATTTTTTTCCCGAGATAAGCGCATTCTCGTATAAACCCCCAAAAAGTTGAAAAAATTATCGACTTATACACTGAAATGTACGAATTTTTTTGTAGCGACCCTACATCCTCTAGTAAACATCCCTTTTCGCTAGATAGATCACTCTACAGTAGACACCTTACAGTAGGCAAATATCACTAAGCAGTAGACATTTTACAGTAGGTAGACCACTCTACTGTGGACACTCTACAATAGACGCCCTACAGTAAACAAATAATTTATTATATTCATATTTCAATAAAATTATTCTTTTCTCCATATGTGCCGGTAAAATCAAAAAGTACGTTGGGGACTTCTTTTCTTTTTTGACCTTAGAAGATGTATTAACGAGTTTGGGTTTGGGATTTGTTCTTTAACATCAATCAGGTAGTTAATTTACTATAGTTAATTCTATTAATTAAGTTTAAATAAAATAAAAAGAATTTTAATCGGTATTTCTATAAGATTAATTTAAACAGTGAAAGAATTCAGCTTACTTCCTTCTGGGCCCAGTCCATAGGGGGCAGGGGGCCTCGCTACTTGCCCATTACCGGTAACAGCAGCAGCTGCAGCTGCAGAAAAGCCATTGGGGTCTATAGCCCGAGTGCAATGAATCTGTCCGTCAGGGCCGAGTCTGTAACAAGATACTGCGATAGCCCACCCATGGCTAAGGGTCATCAAGGTGAGGGATAAGAGACACACGAAGAAGAGCTTCATCGTCCTAAAACTGGAATGAAAGTAAAGAAGAGAAATTATTCCACTGTCTTGGTTTCTGATACAATATTATTTGCCCTTCACAATAAGACCATTTCTTTTTTGCTATTTTAAAATATCATTATGAATCTGAATTAAAACATATGTACTAATGAACGAAAACCTTAATTTTTGTAATGATATAGATTCGATTCGAGCGTACCAGAACCGTGATTTTAAAAGGCCCGTAAATGTATTAGATTATGATATTTAGTGTCACTTTGTGATTAGAATACATGTATAAAATTGTTTTAAGGATATTTGATAAAAAAAAAAATTATTTCAATACAATATTTCGGCAAATATTAACTTAGAATAATTTTACAAATGTCCTCTTTTTCTTGAAAAAATGCTTATTAAAACAGCATATTTTGCCTGTATATAACTGTGATCTCTGCACAGAGGCTCAACTATAATTTTGAAAAATTCACATTAAGCCAGAGTTACAACCCATTGAAATAACAATTATCGGCGTTTTTCGTTAAAAATATCTCCCCTCTGTTGTGTGTCGTAAAACATGGATAAACCCACTTCTAAGTTATATATTTCAAAAATTCTAGTTGAGCCTCTGTGCAGATATCTGATCTATATACAGGCAAAATATTATTATAATAGAAGCATTTTTCACAAAAGAAGAACATTTTGAAAAGGGGTCATTCTATGTATGTTCACTTTTTGTCAAAATATTGTACTTAAATAATTTTTTATTTTAATACTATTCTTGAAACAATTTTATATACATTTTCTAATCTAAGTGACACTAAATATCATAAATATTATCCATTTATACGCTTTTGCAAAACCACGGTTCCGAACGTAGTCGGATACCTTAAATAAACATAGAGCTGTGATCGGAAACTTTTTGCTGTGGTGTGCTAAATCAATCTACCATTAAGATTCAAGGTGACATAAAGTAGGTAATCTTTGAAATAATTCGATTCCCGTGGCAATGCATACAGAGTTAGGGATAGGGGTCAAGAATACAGAGATTTAGAGCTTTACTATATATTATACATGTTATTTAAAGATATTTATTAACATAAAAATAAACCTAAAATATAACTATTCCTTCAACATAAATAAAAAAGTAAAATTGTACATATATCATGCATCTTTTAAGAATATTTAATGAAATAAGAATTAAACATGTATAAGTATTCCTGCAATATAGTGAAATAAAACACTAAAATCTATTGAGAAATTTATCCCTACAAAACTCTACTTAATATCACAAAATATCAGGGGTATAATTCATAACTTTCAATTTGACACGATTCTGAATGCTTAGCAGTTTAACAACTTCTTTGTGATCTCAAAATATATTTCATATGAGAAAAAAAGTTGTTCACATATACATATAGAACCAAAATGGGAAACATAATACAGTAAAATACGCTTAACGCGAAAGCGATTAAGACAAAATATCGATTAACACGAAATAATAAAACGGTCCCGATGAATTATTAGGTATTTTCATGCATTTTTTCTCTAAACAAGACAAACTTAACACGAAAAGATTATCCTTTTGGGTATGATCAAGATACGGGAAACAACAAAGACTTAAGAGAGGTGTGAAATGAAAGATATGTGGCTTCGAATTATTTTTCTGCATTATTGGATTGTCCTACTGTCAGAAGAATTCGTTGCAGTAGAGGATGATAATGTATGTACAGCCCCAATTATGACAACCAAAGATATTTTGTTCAAAGCTCAAAAACTATTATTGAAAGATTCCGACGCCAAAAAGAAATAAATAATCAGGTCCTGTTCCCATGTCATCCGAAGTGAGGAACACCATGTGAAAACCATGCTCAGTTATTTAGACGCCCATTCCAATGGTGAAATGAATAATAAAATAGACAACATCAAACAATTTGTTGACTGATGCTAAAAAAGAAAATACAAAACAAAATGGCCTGGTTTTTCAAAAATTCAATGAATGTTTTGTTTTTCTAAAAACTTGAAAAATTTGTATTAAATTACATTAAGTTCTAGTAAATGTTTTTGTTTCATTGATTTTTATTAAATACATGCATATATACATATCAAGGTTAATATAAAGTGTACTCCAATAAACTTAATTTTTTTGAATGTATGTTTCCCAGTAATATCCTTTAACAAGGGAAAAAAAAATTCGATTCACTCAGTTTCGTGTTAAGGTATCCGACTACGTTCGGAACCATGATTTTAAAAAAGCGAATAAATGTATAATTTTCATGATATTTAATGTCACTTAGATTAGAATGCTTGTATACAATTGTTTTAAGGACATTACGACAAAAAAATTATATAAATATAATATTTCAATTAGAATATTTTTTCAATGTTTACTTTTGTAAAATGCTTCTATTGTATTAATATTTTGCCTGTATATAGCTCAGACCTCTGTATAGAGGCTCAACTATGACTTTTGAAAAATTCAAATTATTTTCAGAGTTACAACCATTTGAAATAATTATCGGCGTATTTTCTTAAAATTTCTCTCTTCTGTTTTCGTAAAACATGGATAAAGCAACTTCCGAGTTATGCATTTCAAAAATTCTAGTTGAGTCTCTGTGGAGAGGTCATGAGCTGAATACAGGCAAAATATTAATACAATAGAAGCATTTTTTACAAAAGGAGAACATTTGGAAAAAAGGGTATTCTAAGTTAATTTTTTGCCAAAATATTGTATTTAAATAATTTTTTTTGTCATATATATAATGTCCTTATAAAACAATTGTATACACGCATTCTAATCTAAGTGACACTAAATATCATAAATATTATCCATTCACTCGCTTTTGCAAAATCACGTTTCCGAACGTAGTCGGATACTTTAAGCGATTTTCATTGCACATGCAATATTCTTTTAACACCTAAATCTCTCCAGAGATGGCTGATTGGATTGATTGATTATTAACGTCGCACTGTTTAGCTACACGAGGGCTTTTGGCGAAGAACCACGTAATTTTGAACCATGGTCAAGTGACGTGGACGATACCTGAGCTGGCACCACCCTCTCCTAACTACCACACCAACGGGAGGACGTTTCAGCTCTCGACAGATTTAACGTGCATCGCTGCCCTACACGGCGGGTCTTTAGTGGTATTGGCTCGAACTCGTGACAAGGTAAGCCACGGTCCGATACCTATACCACTCGGCTACCGCGGCCACTTCCAGAGATGGCATCTAACAATTAAAAATAGTTGTTGACTTATTGCCAGAGTTATATATTTCCAGATTTTATAGAGTAATTCCGCAAATTTTCGTTTCCGTAGTTCTAAAGATTATCTTTACTCAAAAATTCACTAATTTGTAGAGAGGTGTAGAGTACCATCAAGAGTTAATTAAGAATTGTAATAATTAAGAATAATTAAGAACTGTACCGTGTGCCAGAAGAGAGAGACCGAGATTCTAATATAGAGTACTTTAGAATAATATTGTTCACACGTGAAAGCCTTTTCACTAATGGAAAATTTAAAATCAGTGATTTATAAAATGGTTTAAAATTTTAAACATTCTATTAAATGCATTTTATAAAAGTATGCTGTTCAGTATGAACTGAACTAGCAATAAATAGCCAAATTGTTATGTTACAAGACATTGGTCACAGTAACATTACAACTAAAAAGTAATATAAAAAATATTTTAAGTCAATTCCTACTTTTACTACTTCAACAAAGAAAATTTCATTTTTTTATATTTACTTTTTATTAAATAATTACACTTAATATAAATATGTATATACATATGACAAATTACAATATTAAGTGGCAAAATCGAAAGCGATATTCCATTTTCCTTTCCACAAAATGGGTGTTGAACTATTATTTTTGTTTGCTACTACTCTGATTCATTCATAAATCACGTTCTCAGAAATTAAGACATCCAGGTAGGAATCGAACCCTCAACCTTCGGATTAGAATCCAACGTGCTATCCATTGCGTTACAGGGACTCAACGAGAGATTTTTCTTTTTACATATGGTGTTGCACGATTATTTTTGCTTGTAACTATTTGTTCAGAAATTAAATTTAATTAATGTACCAGTATTTGAAAAATTAATGTACCAGTATATCGCTGTATTAACATCAAGCGTCATCCACTACAAGTTTAAAAAAATGTGTCAGAACTTGAGTGGATGAATATAAAATATTTTATTAACGGATTTTGGGAAAAAAAAATTTGAAATATATATATATATATATATATATATATATATATATATATATATATATATATATATATATATATATATATATATATATATATATATATATATATATAGGCTTATTCTCTACAAACAGGAGATAACATCCAACAAGCACATTCGAAAAACACATAGACAGTAGGAAAATCACACAATGGACACATGAGTAACCGAGATTAAAAATTATAAAATGGATGCTACAGTGTTATAAACGTTGCTGACTTAAGACAGCTAATATATAAAATAATTTATATAAAAGTGGGGTTGAACATGTTTTTTGGCCAGCCAACCTTCCCCCTTTATGTAAATAACACTGAGCAAAAACCAATAGAAAATAATGGATAGGAATATCTAAATCCATTACAAGATAGAGGTAACTTACCTAAAATTGCACTTACAAATGCAAAGCCCGCACTAAATCTAAGTGCAATAAATAAGTTATTGCCAGGTTCTGGACCCTAATTCAGATTTAAATCATGTGAAGGGCTGAAATGCAGCACTTAACAAAAGTATAAAAAGAATGGAAATAAAAATTAATAAGAGTTGCAAATTATAGTATAACTTTAATAACACTAGAGTATAAATAAGAATAAAATAATAATAAGTAATTTTACCTAATATTAGATTATGGAGATAACTATAACTAAGAAATATTTAAGTTTATAGTAATAAACTATTATCAATCTCAGAATTTTTAATCCTAACTGTTTTGAATATAGCTTTATTCATATAACTATTAATAAATTAATGGGGTATTTCTGAATTGAGCAATATTTAGTAAAATGTTTATAGTTATTTATTATGTCTGATTTTTTTGACACCAGAAACTTATTACGATGTATATAATTAATAATAATGTTTCTGAATAAAGAAACATGTACATTACTCTCCCAATGAGGAACTTTTATAATATTGAAATTAAATTCTTCTCTTATCATAAATATTAGAAACTATTACATTATCATTTAATTTGACATGAATGTCAAGAAAATTTTCTTCATTGTTGTTACTATTTGTCTGTATTAAATTATGATATTGTGGATAAAAATTAACGTTAGGTAGAATATATATATATAGGGGGAGTGGGAACTAATAATAGGAATTGAAAAACAGATTTACTCACTTGAGAAGAGCAAGGCGTCTGAAAAGAAGTATATAGGAATCTGGTAAATAATTTGAATCTCTGTTACTCTCGCGTATATATACTCGCATCTTAATCGAACCTTGACAGTGACAGGTCTTTCACTTACAGAATCACAGCTATATCAATTTAATTCAAATGTGTTGTAGTTATACGCATGCCATTTGGCTTGTTATTTATTAAAGAAATGTTAAGCCATCTTAGCATTGTTTATTCCTCACATTTATACAAAAGAATACAAGCTTTATTGTACACAAGACTTCTTTGACATCCCCGAGTATCTTGATCTGTTGCATGAGACATTACGAATGATGCAGAAATTGAATAAAATTTTACAACTTTAAAAAAGCTTTCAGGAAGAAAATCGTTGACGGAGTCGAGGACGCATAGCTCGAAATAAAACATTGACTCCCAGTAGTAAGGAACTTCCAAACGCGAATTATTCATGCGCTATTATTGTATTTCTGCATGAAGTAACAATTCAAATTGTGGATGGAGTAACAATATACATAACAAAAGCGTAGATCTGGAGAGTGAAGTTGTTTCGTGAAAAGATTACGTAACCAATGGTCAGGAAATAGGAAAAAAATATCGAGGTGTTAACATACCACAGGTAATAAAATTTTATTATTTCTCGAGACAAAGCAATTGAATATGGATTTATTATATGAAAAAATTTAAAAATGTTTTTCGTTAAATTCCAAAAATATGTATTTCCCTTAAAGATTTTGGTATTAAAAATAACATTTATATAATAAGACTGGTTAATTATTTGTAATAAGAAAAAATTACATCTTAGTTGTGTCGGGGGAAAACATATTAACTTACCTAAACAAAAATAAGTGTGAAAAATATTTCGTGAACCGTATGTTATGAACAGCATCTATAATCAAAAGAGTAACAAAAATTATATATATTAAACTATAACTATTTTTCAGTCCGGCTAATGTCATTTCTTATGCTTTGCAGAACTCAGAGTATTTTTCAGTTCCTACTATTAGTTCACACTCTATCTATCTATATATATATACATTTTGTTCAAATTTTCAATCGTTAATAAAATACTTTTTATTCATCCACTCAAGTTCAAATACTTTTTTTCATACTTGTAGTGAATGACACTTGATGTTTAAATAATTTTTTCAAATATTAATTCATTAATTATATTTATTTAATGAATAAATAGTAGCAAACCAAAATAATAGTCCAACAACATATATAAAAAGGAAAATCGCTCGAGGTGTCCCTGTAACGCGAGGCATAGCGCTTTGGACTTCTAATCCAACGGTCATGGGTTCCAATCCCACCTTGAATGGCCTAATTCTGACAATGTGATTTCTTTTAACAACACTATTTCATTAGACTAGTTAAATTTAATTAACGAATATAAATAGTGACAAACACAAATAATAGTCCAACACTCTACATGGAAAGGAAAATGAAAAATTGCAAGGAAAATCGCTTTCGATAATGCCACTTAATAATGTGAATCTGTCATATGTATATACATATTTATATTAATTGTAATTATTGAATAAAAGTAACTAAAATAAAATTTTTCTTTGTTGACCTAAGTAGGAATTCACTTAATTTTTTTTCATAATACTTGTTCACACATTAGTTGTTCTGTTTCATTGTATTTATTTTATTTCATTTCAGTAGATTTTTTTGTATATCTGCGTTATATATGTTGTGTTATATCTAGTGTGAAAAATCCCCCGATATTTCGAAAATTCTTTTAAAAATAAATAAATAAGCATTGTCGAAGAACATTTACAGCCACTAACCTGTAGTGAAGACGGAAAAACAGTGGGTGAGTGAGTGAATATTTTCGTCACATTATTTATCTACTCGGCTTTTGGCAACGGACCGCGTAGTTTTGAGCCATAGTCAAGTGACGAGAACGGCACCTGAGCTAGCACCCCGTCTTCGAACTCCCACATCATACCAAAAAAAGGACGTTTGAGCTTCGATCGATTTAATATGCTTCGCCAACGGCGGATTTTCAGTGGTATTAGGCTAGAACTCATGACACGCCGGTCGCGAGTTCTTTATTTTAGCCACTAGGCTGACGAGTCCACGAAAAACAGTGGGAGTTTTAATACAGAAAATTTTATAAACATCTCCAAAAGCTTTTCTTGCTTGATTTGAGAACGAACACTTATATAGACGTTTAATCATGAAGAGGATACTATGTGTTTTGTTTCTTTCTGCAAGAAAGTGATATGATAAAAGAAAATTAATAGATAAATTTTATTTTATTTTGCTAAATACTTTAGTTTTTCTTCAACTTATATGAATGCTTCAAAACGTACTATGATACCATTGTCCAAATGCTGTACAGATTGAATGAAAAGGGTTTTCATGTTACATGATTTTAAAAAAAAGGATTTATTCTGTTTGGATGAATGCAAGAAAATATGAAATCCCATTTAAGATCAAAACACAGTTGCTAATGCATATCTATCAAATAAATAGGAGAAGAGTGATTCACTCATCAGAAGATCACCGGAACTAATAGACCTACAGAGTTTAAAATTAGGCAATATTTTTTTGTTGCTGTTTAGAGATTTACTAAGAAAGGGCTTCGTGGAAATCGACTTTCAAGAAACGCGTTTGTGGAGGCATTAAAGCAAAAATTCCCGTTTCCGAACAATTATACATACAAGCTTGAAATTTAGCATGTTTCTTTTGATGAAGAGAGATACGCTAAAAACGGATTTTGCGGAAATCGATTTTTTTCAGGGGAGGAGTATGAAAAATAAATATATACTTTCATTTTAGATATTCAAGTCCTGTCCTTTTTCATGAGATGAGGGATATTAGATAGTTTTTTAATTCAATCGAAAACTTAATGCTATGACGTTGTTGTTTCTGATGTCACCTGATCAATGGCGTAAGATCGAAGACCATGGAATTTGTCGGGACAAGGGGCTAGTCTTACGTCTTTAACTATCCACAGCTTTGAGCACCATACGGGTGACCGCATGATTTAACTCGTCTCCATCCCAAGTTTGAAGGAGAACACTCTGGAGGGTGATCAGGAGCCTCCTCTTTCACAAACCTCTCGAAAAGATTTGGGGCTCGACGAATATTTAGTGTCCCCATGCCCCACACTATACAATTACAAACATCCATGCCTTCTCCGGGGTTCAAACCCAGACTATACGTCACAGCAGTCAGCGTTATTAACCCCTATACCGGAGGAGCGCCATGCTATGACTTAGATATCGACAACGTAATATATATATATGTATATATATATACGAGGTGTGACTAAGAAAAACGAGACTGGTCCAACAGATTATTTTAATTACAGAATCAGTTCTCCCTGACATTATCGCCTTCAAAGTAGTTCCCTTCAGCATTCACACACTTCTGCATTCGGTTCTGCCATTGCTGGTAACAGTTCTGGAACAAGATTTTTGGAAGGTTCTTCAGGAGATTATCCGTTTTTTCCTGAAACTCATCAACTGAGGTAAAATGGATTCCCTTTAAGCAAAGGAAATAAGAAAGTCGCATAGGTCCTATTCAGGTCGCATGGGTGAATAAGGAGGATGCCCCATCACAGTAATGTTTTTGCTGGTCAGAAACTGCTTGAGAGATAGGGCCTTGTTAGAGGGTGCATTGTTTTGGTGCAACAGCCAGCCATCACTCCCCAATTCTGGTCTTTTTTTCCCTAATTTTTCACGAAATCTTTTAATACTTCAATAGAGCAGTGTTAATTAACAGTTAGACCACCCACTCATACCACGAATTTTGGCATTTTTTTGGTCTGTAACAGCTTACCTTGGGCACCCAGCCCATTCATCATTTTCCACATTGTCCCTTCCCCCAAGAAACCGCTTATGTCATTCAAACACATGTGCACGAGACAAAGTTTCATCTCCATAAGCCTCGGTTAATATTTGAAATGTATTCGTGGCTGATTTCTTAAGTTTCACCAGAAATTTGACGTTGATTCGACATTTTTCAGGCAGAATGCAGTTGCACGCGTTCACTCAATGATGCAATACTCCCAATTAGCATGATAGGTGAAGACGAAACTGGCCACATGGATAGAGGTGGTTTGTGGAATGTTGTCCACTCCACTCTTTTTTTTAAGATACACGCTTAGACTCGTTTTTTTATTCGTGTTACACCTTGTATAGTCCTACAATATCATGAATTTCCCAGAGAAATGAGTGGATTACGGTTAGAGCAATTATAAAACAATAGTACCACCCCTTTCTGATATAAACTCTGATGGGTGGAAGCACAATAAATACGTCCGTGGACGAAGTGATTTCCTTAATTGTGTTTACTATTGCAAAAAAAAAAAATGACATGCTATTGAAAATAGTGTTTAATAAAAAAAATACAGATTAAAGTCAAATAAAGTAATCGAATCAGGGCTAAAAAGGATTTTACAGCGAATCGTCAAACAAATTAAATGAACAATCTCACCCACTTAAAACAAAATTGCGTGGAAAACTGATAACAAATAACTACATTTGTGAGGTCCCCGCCGATGGGAACCTCCGTTCTACACTGACCTGTCTTTGCGGGGAGAAATGAGTGGCCGCGGTAGCCGAGTGGTATAGGTATCGGATCGTGGCTTGCCTTGTCACGAGTTCGAGCCCAGTACCACTAAAGACCCGCCGTGTAGGGCAGCGATGCACGTTAAATCTGTCGAGAGCTGAAACGTCCTCCCGTTGGTGTGGTGTGGTAGTTAGGAGAGGGGTGCCAGCTCAGGTGTCGTCCACGTCACTTGACCATGGTTCAAAATTACGTGGTCCGTCGCCAAAAGCCCTCGTGTAGCTGAACAGTGCGACGTTAATATTCAATCAATCAATCAATCAGGGGAGAAACGAACTACTAAAGTCATTCGTACTAAAATCTGTTTATTAAGATCTTAGTGTTTAAACACAATACAACAACAAAAATAATCTAAGGCAGGGATGGTGAACCTATGACCCGTGGGTCAGACACTAACCCACGCAAGCTTTTTAACTGACCCACGATTACTAGGAAACCACATTTGTTTACGCAGGTTTATTTAGATTTTCTAATTAGTGTGGATTATTTATATTCTATTTGAATTTTTTCAAGCACTGCATTTACACAAAAGCAATTTAAATGCTGTCAAAACCTTCAGTTTGATCATTACAGTTCCAAAGTTACGCAAATGACAACGATTGTATATGAAAATATGTAGGATTTGAAATAAAGCAAAGAGAGTTTACAAAATATCGAATAAAATGTACAATTTTACATTTTGTTTGTTTAAAAAAAAAAATCGAAAAAACCAAAGCAAATAACTATATTTAAAGCATTTTCTTCGGATAAAATGCACTTTTGTAAGATTATGTTTGTAGAAAGACTTCCATTGCCCCCTTTTTTACCGGTTAAGCCAATTGAATTTTGTGAAGATGTTTAGTTTTAAAAGCACTCCGTTAAAAAATTTTAAACTTAACTCTGGTGCAAATGGGCATTAGTGACCCACGCACTAGCACTAAAAAAATATGAACGAAATTTGACCCACGTCTCAAAAAGTTCACCATCCCTGATCTAAGGAATATGATCAAGAACGAGAAGAGACGCAACACGTTGTGACGGGCTCAGGCGTCTTTTCTGTAACATAACCTCTGGGTTCTTTGACGGCCAAGATTAATGACAAATCTTTTCCAACCCAAATCCAAGAAGTGAAGTGCAATGGTAAAATGCAAATAAGATAGCTTTTAAAAGAACAGAAGTTTCAGTAAGCAGGATGGCAATTTAGAGAAAGTTATGTTTAGAAGAGATAGAAGTGTGAATTGACGGCCTATCAAAAGATTACCAAGATTTCTAGCCATTACTACAAGGTGCATACTATTGCACGCGCGCCTAAAAGTCTCTGAACAGTGATTGAACCTTAGCTTGAATCAAGGTAGGACTGATTATTTGATATTTGGACTTGTAATATTATCAGAATTGAAAGTAGGCGGATAATATAATTATTTAGATAAGTGATTCAAGTTACGCGGTTAGGTTTAACTACAGCTGTGTGTTTGGTTTATTCTCCCTTAATGTAAGTTTATCCAATTTATTAGAAATTTAAGTTAAACTCTTAATAAAGTCATATTAAGAATTTTAAAATGTCGATTCATTTCGAGAATCCCACACCTCTAATTCACGCTGACAATCAAAGATATGGTCGCAATAAAACGACCATATCACAACGTGTTATCAATCGAAGGCGTAACTAACCACTGAATCTAACTTTATAGATTAAATATTATCTCACTAGTAAAGGGTATATACTTAAAATTT
Source organism: Trichonephila inaurata madagascariensis (assembly GCA_019973955.1). Classification (NCBI taxonomy): domain Eukaryota; kingdom Metazoa; phylum Arthropoda; class Arachnida; order Araneae; family Nephilidae; genus Trichonephila; species Trichonephila inaurata. The sequence goes on from BMAV01007174.1 coordinate 20,636, forward strand.
AACTTAACAATCTTACCACTACATCCTTGATAAACAGCTACGGTCCTTATCACTTCAGTTCTGGCTTTAATCAAGCTATACTCCGTTGGGCTCGGACCCACTTTTGGTTAATCTTTACCGGCACTGTTAGGCTAATTTCCAGGATTAAGATTCCTCTTCAAGACTATATCTCATATCACCTTGCGACTACCTTTCTACTTAGCAACCACACTTAGCGACCACTCGAATGCTAAACTTCCCATATATATATGATTCCTAATTTGCATATATACGTTCTTCTTCTTGAGTTGGTTGGAAAGAATTGCCATTCTGGCCCCAAAGAAACCCAAGAGGACAATTAATAGAAATCGCGTTAAAAGTTCCGTCATACATTGAACCATGTACTTTTGTAGAGCTCAGGGTTCGGCAACCTTATAGCTGTGATGTGCCAAACCAATCTACCAATAGGATTCAGGATGCCACGCAATAAGAAATATTTGAAACAGTTCGATTCGCCCGGCAATGCATTCAGTGTCAGGGAATAGAGGTTGAAAAACCAGAATCAAATATATGTTAATTATGCATCATTTAAAGATATTTATTAATATAGAAACAGGCATATATAAAACATAACCAATTCTTCAACATAAATGAAAAACTAAATTTGTACATATTTTATATATTATGCATCTTTTAAAATATTTATTAAAAATACGTGCTATTTCGTTCAAACAATTAAATCACTCCGACAATGACACGCAGCAATTTAAAATAGCTGTCGATTTAACGATACAGCTATCTTCAAGATCTTTTCATAATTCCAAAGATTATTTTTTCACGACGCAGCGATGAGTGATGTTTCATTTTACACAATCGTTTGGATTTGAGCTGAATATTTAACTCAAAGAGAATGAGTTACACATACATTTTAACTGGCGACGTTGGTTTTTACCATGTTTTTACTAACTCGCTTTCTTGTATGTCTGTCCGGGTGGAATTTTGTAATTGATTTAAAACTAACTTCCCGGTGAGCTAGAGATTTGAAATTTGGGCCATAGCTCAAAAGGGGATGACAATGCATGAAAATGGGAAAAAAGAAAGAAAGAAAAATAAATAATAAAAAAAAAGGAGGAGAGAAAGATAAGAAAACAAAAAAAGTCAAAGATAAAAATGTACTTTTTAGTCCGTTATAAAAACATGGTACATTTAAAATTTTTTAGATAATATATTTGTTTTACATACAAATCCCACAAACTATACACAAGCAGATTTAAAACCTTGAAATTGCAATTAGAAGACTTGGAGAAAATATCTCTGAAGCTCTTATAGAAGCTTCACAACCAAAATTTAAACAACCCCATTAAAACTCCCCTCCGAAATTAAAACTAAAATTCGCCACAGAAATCGTGTTCGGAAATTTTGGCAACGTACAAGAGATCCTGCAGTGAAATCTGAATTCCGAACACTCAGTCATGAGGTTACGAAAGACATTAGACACTTTTCCCAATTTCGATGGGAATCTCACATAGCGGCACTTACGCCGGAGACAAGCACTCTTTGGAGGAAAATCTCCCTATTCAAAAACCCCCTCAAAACATTCCCCCCCTAAAGGGCGCACTTGGCAGTGTAGCAAATCACCCTCTGGAGAAGGCGGAAGTGATTGCCGACAGCCTTCAAAAGCAGTTCGAACCCAACACTGAAACTGAAAACGAACGTTTTACAGCTTATACACAAAGGAAAATTAAAAGATTCTTTGACGCTCCTACCTGTCTAGACCTGGAAAAACAACGCCAGGGGAAGTACAGGAATATATTAAAAAGCTTAAGATCAATAAATCTCCTGGATTGGATTTAATTACAAATCGCATCCTTAAAAATCTCCCCCCTCAAATTCGTTCTTTTTATTGCCATGCTGTTCAATCTATTAATGGATAACTGTCATTTCCCTAAGAATTGGAAGACTGCCGTGGTGGTCCCCATACTTAAACCCAATTCTGATGATACTCGACCTCAAAATTACCGTCCAATCTTGCTACTCAGTAGCTTGAGCAAAGCGTACGAATTTGTTCTTTTGAATCGCCTTAATCAGCACTGCATAGCCAGGAATATTATTATTCCTGAACAGCATGGCTTTGTCACACAGTGCTCCACAGTAACTCAATTACTAAGAGTTACTGAGCTGATTCCTCATGGCTTTCAAAACGGGTATGCTTTTTGTGGACATAGCCAAAACCTTTGACAAAATTTGGCATGATGGCTTGCTATCCAAGATGAGGCAACTTGAGTTTTCGGACAAACTCATCAAAATTATTCACTCCTACCTAAGCTCCCGTGAATTTAGGGTAATAGTTGAAAACAGTCTCTTCACCCCGCGTCCAATTCTCAGTGGGGTACCACAAGGATCTTTATTAGGGCCCAAACTCTTTAATCTATACATCAACGACATTCAATTCTGATAATATTACAAGTCCTAATATCAAATAATCAGTCCTACCTTAATCCAAAATCAGATTCTATCACGAAACGAGATGTCTGGGCGCACGTGCAATAGTATGCACCTTGTATCAATAGCTGAATATCCCGGTAACTTTTTGATAGGCCGTCAATTCACACTCGTATCTCTTCCAAACATAATTTCCCTAAATTGCCATTCTGCTTACTGAAACTTCTGTTCTTTTAAAAGCTATCTTATTTGCATTTCATAATCTTATTTCACTTCTTGGATTTGGGTTGGAAAAGATTTGCCATTAATCTTGGCCGTCAAAGAAACCAGAGGTTATGTTACAGAAAAGACGCATGAGCCCGTCACAACCTCTCTCTCTATATATATACTGACAATGTTAAATTGGCTACTCTCGATGTACTTTTTCTCAAAATCTGTTATATGTACATGCTTGAAAATTTTCATACCATTAAAGTATACTTTTCTCATTATACTAAAATGAGCTTTTAGCTAGTTTTGAATTTTGTAATAATTTAGGAAATAATTTATCAAACATTGCGAAATTCTACCCCTTTTTCACGTAAAAAATTGTGACCCGCTACGGGATGTGGGTATTATCTCTTCATCCACGTGATTTGAGTTTGTGGGAACAAAAGATTTGTGACGGGCTCACGCGTCTTTTCTGTAACATAACCTCTGGGTTCTTTGACGACCAAGATTAATGGCAAATTTTTTCCAACCCAAATCCAAGAAGTGAAATGCAATTGTAAATGCAAATAAGATAGCATTTAAAAGAACAGAAGTTTTAGTAAGCATGATGGCAATTTAGAGGAAGTTATGTTTGGAAGAGATAGAAGTGTAATTTGACGGCCTACCAAAGATTAACAGATTTCTAGCCATTACTACAAGGTGCATACTATTGCACCCACGCCTAAAAGTATCTGAACAGTGATTGAACCGTAGCTTGATTCAAGGTAAGACTGATAATTTGATATTAGAACTTGTAATATTATCAAAATTGAAAGTAGGCGGATAATATAATTATTTAGATAAGTGATCCAAGTTACGCGATCAGGTTTAGCTACAGCTGCGTGTTTGGTTTATCCTCACTTAATATAATTTTATCCAATTTATTAGAAATTTAAGTTAAACTCTTATTAAAGTCATATTAAGAATTTTAAAATGTCGATTCATTTCGAGAATCCCACACCTCTAATTCACGCTGACAATCAAAGATATGGTCGCCATAGAATGACCATATCACAGATTGACCACTCAAAGCTTCCGTAATAAAACTAGTTTATTATTATTTCAAATAATATTAAGCAATGCAACACACGTCAAGGAGGCTAATGATCAGGAATGATATGACATAAACTACAATTCTTAACAAATAGCACATTAAACCTTACTCACTACCTTTATGATAAATTAAACACAGAATCTATATTTATAAATGATTCCTTAAATTACTAGAATTCGCTCTAGTATTAAAGTTTAATATTACCTATCTTACCGATATTCCACGGCGAACAGCTATCAGTCATTATATCGTCATTATAACACTGTAATCCAACTTGATCCGGAAAATGGGTAATCTTCTTTCTTCGAACCCCCTTCTATATGATTCTTATAATACTTCTTAAGACTTTCTACCCTCTCATTAGAATTTCTCCTTAACACTCATAGAACTCTCCTTTTAAGAATTCCACTTAGAACTCATAGAACTTCCGCCTTTAGAGCCTCCACTGAGAACCTCACGTGAATACTAAAAGCTCTAATATATACACATTCCTAATCTGCATAACCGCGTTCTCTTTGAGTTGGTTGGAAAGAAATGCCATTCTGGCCCCAAAGATTTCCCAAGACAGTTTTAGTGGAAGGCACGATAAAGCTCCTTCACAAAATTTGTAAAAAAAAGGAATTTTTGTGTTTTTTACAAAAAGCTCATTTCAGTATATATTAGCCATCATTATAAATATATCATAAAGAATTTACATACTTGTGAACAGTAGATTCTCAGAAAAGGTACATCGAACATCAAAATTTACATTTTGCGATAAATTGACTTTAATGTGTACAGTAAACTTCTAAATGGCTAGGGAAAAAAAAAAGCTCAATTTACAAGAAAAGATTCATGTTTTGGTTTATATCAGACGTTCAACTTTTAAGCAGAAATGAAGTACTTTGTTTACATTTTTCGCCATTCAAATGGGTGTGGCCCAGTTTCAACGATTATTTAAAAATAGGTTTTAAAGGCTTCTAACTACCGTAGAGGTTAAAGTAAGGTATTTTTAGGTTAAAATCTATACAATTTGAAAATGTAAAAATCTCAAATTGTCAAAATATATGATTTTAGCTTCTCAATTTCAATAGCGATAAGGACATTTAAAACAGTCCTTACGGTAATAAAATTAAAAAAAAAATTGCGTACCCGTCTGCCAGACGGATATTTCTAAGAGCGGCAAAAAAATTGATGTTCCGGTCAGAGGGTTAAATATATAAGAGATTTTTAACTATTTTCAAATTAAAATATTTCATATTTGTTGAGAACCAAATATGCGAAAAAATATTCAGTTGAGCTAATACATATGTAGTTTCCGTAAACTCAGTGGCTCAACAATCTATAAGAGTCACGACCTACAATGCCCATTTCTGTTTTTCGTAACTTGAGCACCTCAGGTGCAGTGCCGCAGATCCGTTAGTTGGTTTGTTCGACGCTAAATTACCAGTAAGCAGTCTCGCCAAAGCTGATACAATAGTCTTATCGACGCAATATAAAGGGATGAAAGGCTAAAAACACGTTGAACAGAACGAGGTTTGAAATCTGACCTATGAAAGTGTGGCAAAATTATACCACCTGATACTGAAGTTCAATATATGTAGTTAGGATGATAATAAATTGGAGTTGATAGATTGCATAATACGCCTTCAATAGCGAGAGGCTCGTTTTCTCGAGCTTTTCTCCATCGGAAATTCTTCTGCTTTTCTTCTGCTGTAGCTTTGCTTGCTTCCTTCTCCAGGATCAGCCTGCACTCCGCCTAATAATGTTAGTTTTCTGATCTCATTTCGTTGCCTGCGACTGCACAGCCATAAATGCAGTTATTTTGACTTGCTTCCAATCCTTTTGACCTTGACCGAATTATGGCTACCGCTAATGACACATGGATTTGACTCAAATTGGAATTATCAATAATGTCCACATACCATCCTCATATTCCAGATTCGTGATTACTGACGCATTCATCTACGATAACCAACAAATCAGTAAGAGAACTATAAATCTCTTTAGAGACTCTTACGCCATCTGGGTAAGTGAAACTTCTATTAAATTCAGCAACCAGCGACGAATATGCCGCCACTAGTGCAGAATTGGGAAACATTCACACCGCCCTTTGTGACGTTCTCGCGTCCTTTCTGGGCACATAAATTCTGTATGTTTTTGACGCTACGATTAATGGCAAACCTTTCCAAACCCGTCACTCAAGAAGATAAACAAATGTAAAATATGTAAATGAGAGATACTTTTTAAAAAGGATAGAAGCTTTGATGATAATAGAGCGCGGCAAGTTTAGAGATAGCTTAGTGTGTGGAATCTTCAGATCAAGAGTTAGCAGTCCGATAGCTTTGGAAGGAATAGAAGTCCAATATAAAAGAAGTTGGAATCGTCGTATATAAAGTGAATTTATAGATATCTCTCTATAGGTGAAGGAAGGAGATCTGCAAAAGGTAATATTTGGTATAGGTAGTTAGGATGAATCGCTTTATTTATTATAATTAAGATAAAGGATCTAGTTGCGATCTGACTTAAATACAAGGTTTAATTGGTGTTAACTCTCACTTTAAATAAAAGTTGTCAAATTAGAATTAAGTAATATAAGCTATTCTAATAAAGCTTGTATTAAGAACTACTATGTCTCATCCTTTGATAATCCCACACCTCTAGCTTACGCGGAATGGAACGACATAGTCAGTTACGATGGCTAAGTGTCACACGAAGTTCTAATGGCACTTGTTGTAATGGTGGTGGAAGTACTGTTCTAACTGAAATGTACTTTTCAGGGTCAGAGAACATTGCAGAGTTTATCGAAATCTATTGAGAATAAATATACAGCATTTAAAATCCCAAGTAATCACAAAAATTTCTACTTTAAAAAGCTCATTCCCAGGGAAGGGGCTCAAGATTTCTGGTATTCCGATGGTTTGAGATCGTTGGTGCAAAATGCCGATTTCTATGCAGTTTGCTAGTTGAATTAGCGAAGGCTTTTCCTGCGTCATCAGATAAGAGAATTGCAAACGCAATTCTACGCGTCCCAGCAGGAAGAAAGAAATCAGGAACCATCTGATTTTTGTTTTATCAATTATTAAAAAATAGAGAGAAGTTTAGAATTAGAATGTCCTAAGCAGAGTTAGTGGATCATATTTTTAGTTCGACTCGAACCACAGATCCAAGATTATGTGGAAGTGAGAAACTTTCTTACAAACACGATACAACTTTAAAGTCTTGCCAAATTCCCAGTATAGATACTCTTGCAAATTAAAAGGCCTTCGCAGAACGATACAATATAGAAAGACGAGTAAATGTGCGCATCGGATGCCCAATTTTGATGCTAATGGTAGAAACTGGAGGGAATTCGAAATAGGACGTAGACCAAATAACAGTAGAAGCGATTTTTAATAATGAGTACAGCCGTCAAAGTAATAGAGGGTCTAGAGGAATAGGTCAGAATAATGATCAGAGACAACAATAGCGGTCATTTTAAGAGTGAAATGATAATTTTAATAGAGGTATCAGAAATAGGGTTCGAGTGAAAATTTCAGTCGAGGCGATAGGATGCATGTATTTACTAAATATTGTGTAAAGGTTAAAGATCAACCTCAAGAGGTGTCTATTAAGAGAGACAATTAGGCTTTCTCCGATATGTATATCACCCGTAGAACTTCCCCCACGTTCCTATTTTATTAACAACACATTTGAAAGCGCTATGGGACACCGGAGCAGATAAACTATTTACACTGAATAAAGTATAGAAAAATATTTTTTCTATACAAATTAAAAATCAAGTAGCCCAGGTGGAATACCAGCACAGGCGCAGAAATGCCAAAGCTCATAGATCAGAATTGAATAGATTCGCACCAGACAATTCGAAAAGAAATTGGTCAGCTTCATGTGTTGACAGATGGTATCACCATGAAGCGTATTCTAGTAATACTTACAAGTGGAGTCAAGAATCGTATTAGATTTTTGATCAGAAATCGCTGAAAATTCCCAGATTCTCAAAAATAAGTGTGTTTAAACCAATTAAAGTACAAAGTCGCTTCTATATAGATTTACCCAAGAAGCAAAATTGGGGAGGTGGGGAAAACAAAAAACTGCAAAATTTGTTTAGTAGTTTTAAAGTGGTTGAAGCTGCATGCAAACCAGGTCTTACTCATGTTTTATACCATGAAATTATACGGGAGATAACCCACAGGTAGCTTCAAGGCCATATAGGTATGACCGTTAACTAAGCAAGCAATAGTTTTTCATACAAAAAATGCTACAAGAGGAAACTACTTGTTCCAATTCAATCTCATACAAGGCCAAATTTGTTGTGTTATGCAAGCAGTGGGCCATTTTCAAGCTACTTCACTCCTGGATAACTGAAGCATATAGATTTGCAGTAGACTATAGAAATTAAATTCGATCACAAAGTATCCGCGATACCCTTTTACCGTTAATATGATTTACAACGAACATGTACCATATGCTGTCACAATAGCCATCTCTTGACCTAAGAAGTGGGTACTTTCAAATGGCAAAACTCACCATATTGCTACACCGCATTTGTAGTAAAAAAGTGGCACTTATGCTTTCAGCGGATGCCATTCGGTTTATCAGAAGTATTCCAAATTTTCGCGTGCCAAATTTATATACAATCCTAAAACCGGTGATGAAATTTGTGAGTGTTTATATGGACGATGTGATAATCGCATTCCATCATTCACTCACCATGTTGAATATTTAAGGAAGTTTTTTCGTTGTTAAAGGATGCAGGATTGACATTAAATAAGGAAAGTGTAAAATTTAAGGGTGCGATGAATTGAAATATTTAGGGATTAATTATTAGTAAAGAAGGAATTAAACGGATGAGACAAAGGTTAGAGCTATACAAGAGATGAAACCGCCCCTGTAACTCAAAAAGAGGTGTCCAAGTTTTTAGGTATGTCCCCAGTGGTAAAGTGAAATTTATTAAAAATTATGCGGATATTTCAGGAGCCACTTTATAATCTTAAACGAAAATTTAAAAATTTGTCTGGTCCAATGAAGCACAAAAGGTATTCGAAGGTCATGAGGCGGTAACAAAAGCGCCAGTTTTAAAATTACCAAACTTTCAGGAGCCATTCGAGTTATTTTACAGATGCCAGTTCGACTGGTTTAGGAGTAAGCAGTACTTAACCAACAAAACAGACCTGTGGTATTTATGTCACGTACACTGAACAACGGTAGAGGAATTATACAGTAAACCGGTGAAAGAGAATGTCTAGCAGTAGTATGGGCGTTGAACAAATTTAGAACATATTTAGGAATATTCCATTGCTGCAATAACGGATCACGCCGCCTTAACACGCCTAACACATGGCAAAAAATTTCCGTCGAGTGATGATTAGAGCAACCTAAGTTAGCAGAATTCAATATAGAATGGGAACATAGACCGGAACCCTAAAATGCAGTGGCTGACATTCTTCAAGGAACCCGTGAAAAGTATAATTGGAGATAAAATTAATTGTGCCATAATCAGGATTTAATACTTACCAAGGAACAATTACACAACAGAACAGAAAATGACCCAGAATTAGGTCGTATCTATAGATATTTTAGAAAACCTGGAAGATAACCTTCCGTTAATGCAACGATATGTGAGAATTGGTCCCTAATGATTTCCGTTTAATTGAAGGATTGTTATTTATGCGAAACACGCAAACTGGAAAATTAGTGAAAATGCGTATACATTCCAAAAATCTTTTATGAATGAAATAATGAGAGAATTTCATGACAAGCCAATTGTTGACACTTAGGCAGATTTAAACGTAATGCAAAATTCTTCCGGACGTTTGTTATTTCCCGTACATGAGAAAATCTATTGATCAATATGTCTCTGCTACGCCATATGTGCCAAGTTAATAACTATAAAAACGCGTTACCAGCTGGTCGATAATAAATCCACTATATCGACTATCCGAATGAGATAGTGACGTTAGATTTGTTAGGCCCGTATCCTATAATGAGAATAAGACGTAAACTGCTATATTTTAGTATTAACCGACCATTTTCCAGCAAATGGGCTGAAATTATACCTCTTAAAAGGCCTCATCCTCGTATAATAGCGGACATTTTTGATAACTTTATATCGCGTTATGGAGCCCAACAAAATTACTAAGTGATAATGGTCCCCACTCCTATATCCGAAATTTTGAGCACTTATGAAAGATTAGGCATAAGGTAGTGTGAAGACTGCTGCATATCGACCACAAGCAAATCGGACTGAAAGAGTTAATCGAGATATAGTGCAAAATGATTGCAATTATGTTATACGATCAACACGATACTTGGGATCAATTTACGTGAGTTTGCTTACGCTATTCGTACGGCGGTGAATGAACAACGGAAAAACACTCCGTTGAATTATTTTAGTCGAAAATTGATTACAATTCATTTCAAAAACTAGTTATGATCTCGAAAAGTTCAAAATTCAAAATTCAAAATATTGAAAAAAGCTTTAAGGAAGCTAGACTAAGTACTTAGTACCAAAACAGGAAAGGTGGGAAAGATATTATAATAGACGTAGAAAAGACATAAAAATAAAGGTAAATGATTGGGTCTTATTAGAAACACACCTGTAAGTTCAGCAGCCAACAAAGTATAAAAGCAAATTTAAACAAAAATTTGAGGGACCCTTATAGGAGTAATAGAAGTTAAAACAACAATAATATTGTAATATGGAAATCGGTGGAAAAAGATTAACAGTTAACGTAGATCAAATGTAAGAATATATCGTCATAGGAAATGTGACGAGGTCGAATTATAGAAATAACAGGTATCCCAAATAGTATAAGATCGTCAGGAAACTCTGTACTTCGGAAAAGTACATCAAAGATTAAATGAGTCACAATATGGGAAAGAAAAATCTGCGGTGAAACGTGTTGAGGCAAAAAAGGGATTGTAACCAATCAAATCAATATAAAAATACAGAGAGGACCCATAAAAACAAATCACTGGTCAGGATCAAGCTCTCAGTTCATTTGGGAATGAAAATAAAAAGCAAAAGGATAAGGAAATTAAATAGGGTATTAAAAGATCAGGTAGTTTCAGGGCAAGTGGACCACAAAGAAAGTGGCACAGAGAAAAGGGAAACCAATAATAGTAAGAAAAGAACTTTTTTCTTATCCAGTACTATTTCTAGAGATAAAGAAAGAAAAAAGTAGAGAACTGAAGTTCCATATGAAAAGAACTACAACCTAAGGCCACGACGGATAAGAACAGAAAAAGAACCCTGACCAGCCAAGGAGACAACAGGGAAGTCAAGGAAGGGATGACAAGGAGATTACAAGCCCCACAACAAGCAAAACAAGAAATTCCAGTACAAACTGAGGAAAGAAGAGTGGTAGCACCACAGGATGTTATGGCTGGAGAACACATATAAAAATCAGGTTGTATTGTTTATTTATGATCTTCCAACAAGTGGTCGGAAGAATTATTGCAAAGAAGGAAGTCTCGGGCGGTGCTTAAAAGTTATAAGCCGTCAAACACTACAATGAGTGCTATTTAATTTTAACCTGACTGTTAAAAATTTTTTCTGGAGAAAACATTTGTAATCGCACATTTGTTTTGTTTCTGATGTAGCGACCTCGTGAGATGCGAAAATTCCTTTGGTTATTTGTTATAATAGGCTTATTGAAAAAATGTTTGTAATTGTATAATATGTGTGTATATATGTTGTTGTATTGAAGAAGGTATTATGAGGTAACGTCTAGGGAAACGCGGCGTAGTCAGGGCACTAACACACACAACGATAGCGGCTCATTGGGAGTTTTTTGAACCAGATGTAATGGAGATGAAAATTTATTGTGATATACAAATAATATATAATGAATAATTGTGAAATTAATTGATATTATGGAAACAATGACTCAAAAGTTTTCTATTTCAGGGAGACCTGACCCTGACCAGTGTTGAAAAAGATGCAAAGATTGGGTCTGCGCACAGAATATTTTTTTAGAAAATATGTATAGTTATTTTAAGTAATTGGATGTTAAAGTGAGAGTGGGTATAAATTAAACAGTAATTATTAATGTTGGCCTAGTTATTGGAGTAAAATTTATTTACGAGTTTAAATTTAAATTGAATATTAAATTTAATTCTAAGTGACAGAGTAATGAAAATTAAAGTCAAGATAAATATTGGAAATTATAAAAGTTAAAATGAGGATTTAAGATTAAAATTTAAATAAACTCAGAAAGCGAAGAAATTTAGAAATAGAGATTTAGACATCGTAAATTATTGGTGTACAGGAAACCTTATAACACGTTTTTCTTTCTTGGAGGGGTTGTGATTGCCCTCGCGTCCTTCTGCTAATAACATAACTCCTATATGTTCTTGACGGCCACATTAATGGCAAAACCTTTCAACCCAATACCAAGAAGATAAACGAATGTAACATGTAAATGAGATATACTTTAAAAGAGAAGCTTTGATGATAATAGAGCGCGGCAAGTTTAGAGATAGCTTAGTGTGTGAATCTTTCAGATCAAGAGTTAGCAGTCCGATAGCTTTGAAGGAATAGAAGTCCAATATAAAGAAGTTGGAATCGTCGTATAAAGTGAATTTATGGATATCTCTATAGGTGAAGGAAGGAGATCTGCAAAAGGTATTGATGGTATAGGTAGTTGTGATGAATCGTTTATTTATTATAATTAAGATAAAGGATCTAGTTGCGTGATCTGACTTAAATACAAGGTTTAATTGGTGTTAACTCACTTTAAATAAAAGTTGTCAAATTAGAATTAAGTAATATAAGTTATTCTTAATAAAAGTTGTATTAAGAACTACCATGTCTCATCCCTTTTGATAATCCTTACACTTAGCTTACGCGGAACCGGAACGACATAGTCATCAATAGGATGGCTATGCCACACCCTTCTTAAGCCGCCAAGGAAGGATGGACTGGCTTCAATGTTCCGGCTCTCACATTTATCGAGTGCTCTGGACGCCCTCATCAAGAAAGTGGAAGAGCAACGCACCCACTAACTCTTGTGGACTCTACTGCAAAAGAGACTGTTCCATCTGACACCACACTGAACTCTCCCAACAAGAGAACTTTAAAAAAAAATTTAAGACTGAAAACTGACAAAAAGAGACTTATTGATGATGATGGGTTTCAAACCCCAGACAAAAGACATACCGCAAAGAAAATTAGTAAGAAAAACCCTTCCTTGTCTCCCAGACTTCTGACCCCACTCAAGCCCCTCCCCCATCTGCTGAATCGAGGGTTCTGAGATTGAAGATTAGGATGCTGGTAAAAGCAACCCTAATTTGCTGTTGGCACCCCCAAAACCGAATTCCACCAATTTTTCTCAACTCTCCTGACAATTGGTGCACTTTAATTTCCATAGCTAGGCAATTAGCACTTACTCTAATAAATAAACTAACTGGTAAATTTCTTCGCATTACTGTCCAGTAATGAAGAATATTGTAAACTCGCTCAATTCCTTCGACATGAAGGAGTTGAGTATAAATCATTTATGCTTAAATTCGATCCCCCTTAAATTATTAATCCGTGGTCTTCCCTACTTCCATTAAAGTAGAAGAAATACGTGCTGAAATCGAGAGCTGAAGATTTCAGGATCCTATAAAATCCTGGATTACAAAAAATTTAAAACCAAAGCCCCATGCCCCTAATTCTACCTGGCATACAACTTGTAAAATGATGCCAAAGTTGACAGCATCTTTCAGTTTACTGAAATGTTTGGCACACAAATTTCCTTTGAGCGCTATGACAAAAGTCGCAACAAAAGACCCAATCAATGCTGAAGATGCCAGGGTTTTTTCCATTCTTCGGAAGTCTCCCATCTCCCAATTAAATGCCTTAATGCGCAGGGCCTCTACGAGGCTAAAAAATTGTAATCGTGCACGAAGACCCAATAATTTGTTAACTGGGTGGGGACATGCGGCAAATTCAAGGACAATACCCCCGTTTTCCGAAGACTGCAAAATAATAAAAAGCGACCCAAAAGGGGAACTCTCAAAATAAACATCAACATCCTAAGGGAAATATCCCTAATAAATTGCCAAAAAATAAAATTCAAGAGAGAAATTTTGGCTCTCGTAATGATCTAAACTTAAAAAGTAGTCCCATGCATGCTCAATCCAAGATTCAGCAGGCTCAATCAAACTACCGCGCTGTCATTCCCTCCGTCTCGTATTCCAAAGTTGTTTCTGGACAGATCAGGGAGATTAGTCATGTTAATACCCCAAATTCCAATTTTTCAACCATTTTCACAAATGTAATTCAGATTGCTAATGATGAAGGTGTCGATGAGGAACTGTTTCCTGGGCTTTCCGAGTACAGCACTTGTGCTAATTCGAAAACTTTCTCATCCTGACGATAAGGTCTGAGAAATTTTTCAGGTCGTCGAGTTGTACCGTGGGCTTAATTATGTTGCCCACAATTCGGCCTAACTTACAATCGCAGCAAACGTGCAATCAATCTCTCTTCACTGGTTTTTTGAACGCAAAACTAAGTTCAGGCTCCAAAATTCATGGTAGGTCGTAGAGATTCTGTTTTGGAGCAAAAATCTGATTCATTTTAACCAAGAAACCAAACTAGAACCTGGTCAGGAACACCTGATTGCACAGTAAACTACCACCTTATAAAGATGATTCGTGTAATTTTCCTAGAATCTGCAGTCATCGCAAGAGGTACCCACTATATACTGTAAAAGTAATTTGGTTCTAAAGCCGAGTCCCTTTACCGGGGATATAGTATATGGATGCTAGGTGCTATCGAAATTAAAATTAATAAATTTCCCTCCTAGTAGTTTCTTGCTCGTTCTTGTGCGGAAATCATCAAAAAATTCCCCGAAAAGGATTTTCAAAAATTTTAAATTCAGGTAATAACTTAATCATTGCTGGAGACCTTAACGCTGCTCAAAAACGTGGAATAATTCACAGGTCGAACAATTTTGGCTTTGGTCTTAAAAGAATTATTCAAAATTATCCTAATAAAGGATTGTTGCAATCTTTACACTCCGATGACATATTAATTCACGTTCTTCGGCCGGGGAGTACGTGACTAATACGACCCGGCTGTTTTTAAAAACATCCCTTTAATTATGATATAGGAGTTATAGATGATTTTTGTTCTGATCATCTACCGTTCATTTTAACTCTATACACCAATCCTGGATACCATGAAAATCTCCAACGCAACTCTCCACCAATTGGGAGAACTTCCGATTCCTTCTTAAAAATAAGCCACTCCCCATTCCGGAGTCTCCCAGCAATTAGTATCTCGACGTTGCGATTGGTCGGCTTTGAGAAAATATCTCCGAAGCACTTGTGGCTGCTTCAAAACCCAAATTTAAAACCGCACCTATTAAATTACCTCCAGATATTCGTCGCTCCAAAAATTGTCACAGAAATAGGGTAATGAGATTTTGCAAAGATCTAGAGACCCTGCTCTAAAAATGAACTCGTAGTATCAGCAAACGAGACAGCCAATGATATATCAGACACCCTCCCCGTCAAAATGGAGAGAAAAACAATTGAGGAGTTATCACCCGAAACAGGCACTCTTTGGAAGCGTACCTCCCTTCTCAAAAAGCCTTTTCATGACATTCCCCCCTAAAGGGGTCTCTCGGCAGAATCGCAGTTACCCCGATTGAAAAGGCCGAGGTCAATCACAACAGCCTTCAAAACCTTCGCCTTTTGCGGACAGCCTTCAAAAACAATTTGAACCAAATACTGATGTAGAGAATCCTATATTCTCTGCACATATACAAAGGAAGGTCCAAAGATTCCTTGACTCCCCTACCTGTATGGATCTGGAAAAAACATCTCCCTCTGAAATACAGGAATTCATTAAAAATCTCAAACCAAACAAATCTCCTGGAATTGATCTCATCACAAATCGTATCCTTAAAAATCTTCCAACTAAATTTATCATTTTCATTGCTTTGCTGTTCAACATGCTTTGGAAAATTGCTACTTCCCTAAAAGTTGGAGGATGGCCGTAGTGATCCTCATTCTTAAACCCAACTCTGATGACTCTAATCCTCAAAATTATTGTCCAATCTCACTACTTAAAAGCTTGAGTAGAACATACGAATTCGTGATTTTGAACCGCCTGAACCAACACTGCTTGGCCAGGAATATTATTATTCCAGAACAGCATGGCTTTGTAACTACGTGCTCTTAAGAACCTTAGTTTGATTTCCAGAGTCACTGGAATTTGGTTCTACGTGTATAAGCTCTAAAACAGTCAGGCCACAGGTATGTTCTTTGTGGACATAGCCACAGCCTTTGACAAAATTTGGCATGATGGCTAATATTCAAGATGATGAGACTTGATTCTTGGACCAAATCCTAAAATTATTCACTTATACCCAAACTCGAGAGAGTTTGTGAGCCAGAGTCGAAAAACTGCCTCCAGCCCGTCCAGCAAAAAGTGAAATTCCTCAAGGAGGTTTGCTTCACCAAGACTTTTAACTTATATATATTAACGACATTCCGAAGGTTGACAACTGTCCATTTAACTATGTATGGATGACACTACTATCATTATCAACACATCTTGTAATTTCAAAATTATTGAAAGATTACAAAATTACATCAGCTAAGGCTTCAGCTCTGCCTGCCGTTTGAAAATCAAAGTAAATGCATCAAAAGCGCAATCCTCCCCTCTTTACGAAGCAAAGGTGTATAGAAATCCTTACCCCATAATATCAACATTTTTGACCAACCTGTCCCTGAGTCGAATTTAGTACCTAGGATTCATTCTCGACAAAAATTGAACTTCTCCCCCATATCCGTGCTGCGCTTCAAAAGCTTCAGGAATGAGCCAAACGCTCAATTGCTTAATTTCTCGAAAGTGTAAGTCTCCCAATCAAACAACACAAGGTTTTGCTCTATAAATTATTTCTAAAACCACCTTTGTTATATGCATCTCCCATCTGGGCTTCTGCTGCAGTAACTCACTTGAAAATCTGCATGTTTTTCAAAAAATAAACACCTAGAAAAATTACTAAAGTTTCTGTTTAGTCAGAATGAAATCTTGCACAAAGATCTCAAAATTGATACAATTCTTGATTTCATTAACAATCAATCGAAAAAGTTTTTTGACAGATTACCTAATATTCCTATCCGAGTCATCCCTGCTTACGATAACTCGGTCCCAAGCTCTGCAAAAAGACCTAGAGCTGCTCTTTTCACTGACATATATCAGCATTTCCTAGTCCTTAAAAGATTTCGGAAATTCTGAATATAGTCTTAGATAACTCTTTTCAAAAAATTTTTTTTTAAATTCTTCTCTAATTTTAACTTTTGTCATTTTGTGCAAGATTTCATCTCCATTAAATTAGTTCGACTTAAACCCACATTCTAAATCGGTCTTATGTGGTAGTTTAATTCCCATGTCAATTCATTCTCCTTTTTCCAATATCTTTGTGGATCATCTTTTATTTTACTCATCTTCCAAAGCAGATAGAACAGATAGGACACTTTCTTGTGGCTCACTGCTCTTTTTTCAATCGCTGTTCAGCGACACTTCCACCTGTCGTCACTACAATTATCCAGCAGTGTTTGTCCTTCCCCTTTATTTT
The DNA here is from genome assembly GCA_019973955.1 of Trichonephila inaurata madagascariensis. NCBI lineage: Eukaryota > Metazoa > Arthropoda > Arachnida > Araneae > Nephilidae > Trichonephila > Trichonephila inaurata. The sequence goes on from BMAV01007174.1 coordinate 37,916, forward strand.
AACATCACGTACCACGGCATTAATTTTACTTCCATTTTATCTTTTTTTATCTTCCAAATTCTGTGTCTACTTTCGATTTCGTTCAGCAAAAGAAAGGTCTGAATTGTAGTGTACAGTATGATACTTTCGCCACCTCTCCGATGGTGCCTCATTAAATATGTTTCATACTTGCCAATTGAATTATTTCTTGCTCTCTCACCGGTACTATGTCCTCAACTACAGGTGAGAAGCTTTCTTTTAGAACGGCTCTGAGCTGTTATTAATGATTTTGATAGCATCTTTTAAATTTTATGGAACTTTCTCTACCACTATTCTCTTTTTCTTATTAAATAGGATGAGAGGATAATAATACTGTTTCTTTTTGGTAAGTACCTCGTATTTTGAAGCCATGAGTGGGAGGGATAGATGTTTAGACATTTGTGTGTATGGAGCCAAATTTAGAAATGATATATTTTATGTCAAACACATAGATAAAAATCATTTAATTAAAACTTAAAACATTTAAAACATCACACTGTACAATATAGAGAAAAATATTTTATAACAAATTAAATCCATTAGGAAAAAAATTTATGTCATAAAAATGAAAAATTTATGGATTGAATATAAATTTATATTAATCAAGTTAAATATTGATAAAAGAAGATTTACAATATAAAAGTAAAAAGAGTTAAAAAAGAAAGTAATATATATCTGCTATTGACTATAATTATAAAGAATTTAGTAGAACATGGATTTAAAAAAAATCAATGTTTACACTCAGAGGATATTTTCCTAGATATAAGACATTAAGTCAGTTTCGTTTTTCCAAACAGAAAAATGATTAATACAGTATTTATTCAACAAATCACACACACACACACACACACACACACACACACACACACACACACACACACACACACACACACACACACACACACACACACACACACACACACACACACACACACACACACACACACACACACACACACACACACACACACACACACACACACACACACACACACACACACACACACACACACACATGACAAATCCAAATATAAAATACCGGACGAGATGAGAGAGATGAAATTCCACCGAGAACACAATGATATAAAAGTACTATGAAGGTGAAAACCGTTAAGAATATCACAGTTAAAAAAAATGTCTTTTAAACCCGAAGACGCTAACTCTCGACAATAAATGCTTACTTTTCAAATGCTTCCCCAAGCCGGATATTCTTTATAAATAAGAGATGAGAGAGAGAGTAAAATATATTTCTCATTTTTGGGTGAATTTGAACCTTCTCGATTTAACTGGACTTATTTGTTACTTCTAAAGCAAAGTCGTAGTTTGTTAAATAAAGAGAGTGACTCACACACATTATTTCAAACGAATTCATCGATAGTAATGTCGCGAAAAAACAAAGATATGCATTCAGTAAATTGAATGAAATTCGTTGCCATCACCGCTCAGTGGCAGATCAATGATCTTGTAAACCAGGGGTCGTAAGTTCGATCCTCACAGGTGGTTTTGCGAATACTTGATCAAGCATTGTGTTGTTTCTAATCCAAAGACGCGTTCTGCATATTTTTCTTTTTATAGTGCATTCGATCGTTCTCGATTAAATCCGGAATATTTTCAACCTGAGAGGAATGACATTTTTGGAAGAGAAAGGTGTCTCATTATTTCAAACTAATCTACAAGGGAAATGTCGCGAAAGAAACAAAAGTAGGCATTGAGTAAAATAAATGAAATCCGTCGCCATCATAGCTCAGTGACAGACCACTAATCTTGTAAATCAGGGGTCGTGAGTTCGATCCTCACTGGTGGCTTTAGAAATATTTCATCACGCATGGTGTTGTTTCTAATCGATAGACGAGTTCTGCATATTTTTCTTTTTATAGTGCTTTCCATCACTCTCGATTAAACCGGGTTAATTTCATTACGAGATTAATGTCATTTTTGGAAGAGAAATGTGTCTCATTATATATTTCAAACTAACCTAAGAGAGAAATGTAGCGAAAGAAACAAAAATGTGCATTGAGTAATATGAATGAAATCCGTTGCTCCCTATAGCTCAAAGTGGCAGTTACTGGCCTTAGGAACCAGGGTCGTGAGTCTAATCCTCACTGGTGGCTTTACAAATACGCATCAAGCATGGAGTTGTTTTAATCGAAAGACGCGTGCTGTATATTTTTTCTTTATTGTGCTTGCGGACGCTCTCGATTAATCCGCGTTAATTACTCCTTAATAGAATGTCATTTTTGGAAGAGAAATGTGTCTCATTATATATATTTCAAACTAATCTACGAGAGAAATGTAGCGAAAGAAACAAAAATGTGCATTGAGTAATATGAACGTAATCCGTCGCAATCATAGCTCAGTGGCAGAGCACTGGTCTTGTAAACCAGGGTCGAGTTCCATCCTCACTGGTGGCGTTACAAATACGTGATCAAGCATGGAGCTGATCTCACCGAAAACGCGTGCTGTATATTTTTATATGCATGCGATCACTCTCGATTAAGGGGTCATATAATCTTTAAAATTTCCGGAAAAATCGATTTTTTATTATTATTTTATTTTATATAGAGCAACCTTTCTGAGTTTTTTAAAAGAAACCGTACGTAGATATTCGCAATATCACGGAAGTTATTAAGAAAATAAAAGAGCAGAAAAGTGAATTTTAAATATTGTTTACATTTCGGTTTCATAAGTGACAGCTGTCATGTCGTTGGTGACAGTTGCGTTTTCTCTGTTTCTAATATTTTCATATTCTATTTATTATCAAATGCTTGAATCTAAGCCTCAAATATATATTATTTTCTTTGTTCTGGTTTATTAACTACAACTTCTACTTTCATTTTATAAACTGCTGTTTTGTTTTAAAAGTGATTTGCATTTTATACTCGCTCGTTTTCTGATTTTCACATAGTATCTTATTCTAAAATAAGTTTTAGGAAAAATATTAATTTTTTAAAACTTTTGAATGATGAATCTTGATTTGAATCTGCTAAATGATCATCTGGTAAACGTCCCAAGAAAAAGGAAGTTTACTGGTAATAAGGTAATAATGAGGTGCAAAGCTGTACACAGTGTGGATGAAACATCAAACAACAATGCATCTGGAAAAAAGATTCAGTTGCAAAGATATTGATTCATCTTTTTTGAACATGATGACGGTTTCGATGTATATAGAGGGGTTTGATAAAACTATTATGTTTTTACAAACATTCAAAACTTTGCTTCTTGCAAAAAATGTGGAGATATTGAACTCACAGAAATGTGTTAGAGGTTTGTCTAGTGTTTTTTCGATTGAATGCAAAGAATTGTAAAGATTTATGTTCGTTTAGAAATTCAAAAATGCTGGGTAAAAAGAAAAACATTCCAGAAATAAACAGACGCTTTAGTAATGCAATGAGGACAATTGGATAGGGTCACGCAGCAATGACAACTTTCTGTGGTGTTATGGACTTTCTCCTCCTCCAGTTGCCGGTAAGCAACCTATAATAATATTATAAACAAACCGTAATTGTAGTAAAAGAAGGTATGAAGCTTCAATGCAAGTGCAGCTTTGAAGTGGTAACTTTGACAAATTTTCTGATATAATAATTAGTGGAGATGGAACGTGAAAACCAGTGTGCTATTCTTCTCTCGTGTTGGTGTGTGTGCTGTTATAGGAGACAAAACAGGAAAGTGTATTGATGCGGAGTGATGTCTTCTTCTGTAAGGGATGTGATTCTTAAAACAGCAGTGTGGTCACCTGCTACAAAAAAGGGAAAATTCCTTCTACGTTAAAGAATGTTTGAAAACCACAATGGCTCAGCTGGCATGATGGAGACTGTGGAATGGTTCGTATGTTTCAAAGGTTCAATAAGTCATCGTTCTGTGAGATACTTTCAATACCGATAAGGAATATTTAAAACAGTCCCGGTGGTAGCCAAACTCTAAAAAAAAAAAAAAAAAAAGGCATTGCGGGTAAATTCGTCTGCCGTGACGGATATTTCTAGAGTTTTTCCGATGTGCCTGGCCGGAGGGCAAATATAGTAGATTTTTTAACTATTTCAATTAAAATATTTCTGTGTATTGTTGAGAACCAAATATGCGAAAAATATTCAGTTGAGCTAATACATATGTAGTTTCCCCAAACCAGTGGCTCAACAATCTATAAGAGTCACGACCTGCTGTAATGCCCATTTCTGTTTTTCGTAACTTGAGCACCTCAGGTGCAGTGCCGCAGATCCGTTAGTTGGTTTGTTCGACGCTAAATTACCAGTAAGCAGTCTCGCCAAAGCTGATACAATAGTCTTATCGACGCAATATAAAGGATGAAAGGCTAAAAATACGTTGAACACCAGAACGAGGTTTGAAATCTGACCTATGAAAGTGTGGCAAAATTATACCACCTGATACTGAAGTTCAATATATGTAGTTAGGATGATAATAAATTGGAGTTGATAGATTGCATAATACGCCTTCAATAGCGAGAGGCTCGTTTTCTCGAGCTTTTCTCCATCGGAAATTCTTCTGCTTTTCTTCTGCTGTAGCTTTGCTTGCTTCCTTCTCCAGGATCAGCCTGCACTCCGCCTAATAATGTTAGTTTTCTGATCTCATTTCGTTGCCTGCGACTGCACAGCCATAAATGCAGTTATTTTGACTTGCTTCCAATCCTTTTGACCTTGACCGAATTATGGCTACCGCTAATGACACATGGATTTGACTCAAATTGGAATTATCAATAATGTCCACATACCATCCTCATATTCCAGATTCGTGATTACTGACGCATTCATCTACGATAACCAACAAATCAGTAAGAGAACTATAAATCTCTTTAGAGACTCTTACGCCATCTGGGTAAGTGAAACTTCTATTAAATTCAGCAACCAGCGACGAATATGCCGCCACTAGTGCAGAATTGGGAAACATTCACACCGCCCTTTGTGACGTTCTCGCGTCCTTTCTGGGCACATAAATTCTGTATGTTTTTGACGCTACGATTAATGGCAAACCTTTCCAAACCCGTCACTCAAGAAGATAAACAAATGTAAAATATGTAAATGAGAGATACTTTTTAAAAAGGATAGAAGCTTTGATGATAATAGAGCGCGGCAAGTTTAGAGATAGCTTAGTGTGTGGAATCTTCAGATCAAGAGTTAGCAGTCCGATAGCTTTGGAAGGAATAGAAGTCCAATATAAAAGAAGTTGGAATCGTCGTATATAAAGTGAATTTATAGATATCTCTCTATAGGTGAAGGAAGGAGATCTGCAAAAGGTAATATTTGGTATAGGTAGTTAGGATGAATCGCTTTATTTATTATAATTAAGATAAAGGATCTAGTTGCGATCTGACTTAAATACAAGGTTTAATTGGTGTTAACTCTCACTTTAAATAAAAGTTGTCAAATTAGAATTAAGTAATATAAGCTATTCTAATAAAGCTTGTATTAAGAACTACTATGTCTCATCCTTTGATAATCCCACACCTCTAGCTTACGCGGAATGGAACGACATAGTCAGTTACGATGGCTAAGTGTCACACGAAGTTCTAATGGCACTTGTTGTAATGGTGGTGGAAGTACTGTTCTAACTGAAATGTACTTTTCAGGGTCAGAGAACATTGCAGAGTTTATCGAAATCTATTGAGAATAAATATACAGCATTTAAAATCCCAAGTAATCACAAAAATTTCTACTTTAAAAAGCTCATTCCCAGGGAAGGGGCTCAAGATTTCTGGTATTCCGATGGTTTGAGATCGTTGGTGCAAAATGCCGATTTCTATGCAGTTTGCTAGTTGAATTAGCGAAGGCTTTTCCTGCGTCATCAGATAAGAGAATTGCAAACGCAATTCTACGCGTCCCAGCAGGAAGAAAGAAATCAGGAACCATCTGATTTTTGTTTTATCAATTATTAAAAAATAGAGAGAAGTTTAGAATTAGAATGTCCTAAGCAGAGTTAGTGGATCATATTTTTAGTTCGACTCGAACCACAGATCCAAGATTATGTGGAAGTGAGAAACTTTCTTACAAACACGATACAACTTTAAAGTCTTGCCAAATTCCCAGTATAGATACTCTTGCAAATTAAAAGGCCTTCGCAGAACGATACAATATAGAAAGACGAGTAAATGTGCGCATCGGATGCCCAATTTTGATGCTAATGGTAGAAACTGGAGGGAATTCGAAATAGGACGTAGACCAAATAACAGTAGAAGCGATTTTTAATAATGAGTACAGCCGTCAAAGTAATAGAGGGTCTAGAGGAATAGGTCAGAATAATGATCAGAGACAACAATAGCGGTCATTTTAAGAGTGAAATGATAATTTTAATAGAGGTATCAGAAATAGGGTTCGAGTGAAAATTTCAGTCGAGGCGATAGGATGCATGTATTTACTAAATATTGTGTAAAGGTTAAAGATCAACCTCAAGAGGTGTCTATTAAGAGAGACAATTAGGCTTTCTCCGATATGTATATCACCCGTAGAACTTCCCCCACGTTCCTATTTTATTAACAACACATTTGAAAGCGCTATGGGACACCGGAGCAGATAAACTATTTACACTGAATAAAGTATAGAAAAATATTTTTTCTATACAAATTAAAAATCAAGTAGCCCAGGTGGAATACCAGCACAGGCGCAGAAATGCCAAAGCTCATAGATCAGAATTGAATAGATTCGCACCAGACAATTCGAAAAGAAATTGGTCAGCTTCATGTGTTGACAGATGGTATCACCATGAAGCGTATTCTAGTAATACTTACAAGTGGAGTCAAGAATCGTATTAGATTTTTGATCAGAAATCGCTGAAAATTCCCAGATTCTCAAAAATAAGTGTGTTTAAACCAATTAAAGTACAAAGTCGCTTCTATATAGATTTACCCAAGAAGCAAAATTGGGGAGGTGGGGAAAACAAAAAACTGCAAAATTTGTTTAGTAGTTTTAAAGTGGTTGAAGCTGCATGCAAACCAGGTCTTACTCATGTTTTATACCATGAAATTATACGGGAGATAACCCACAGGTAGCTTCAAGGCCATATAGGTATGACCGTTAACTAAGCAAGCAATAGTTTTTCATACAAAAAATGCTACAAGAGGAAACTACTTGTTCCAATTCAATCTCATACAAGGCCAAATTTGTTGTGTTATGCAAGCAGTGGGCCATTTTCAAGCTACTTCACTCCTGGATAACTGAAGCATATAGATTTGCAGTAGACTATAGAAATTAAATTCGATCACAAAGTATCCGCGATACCCTTTTACCGTTAATATGATTTACAACGAACATGTACCATATGCTGTCACAATAGCCATCTCTTGACCTAAGAAGTGGGTACTTTCAAATGGCAAAACTCACCATATTGCTACACCGCATTTGTAGTAAAAAAGTGGCACTTATGCTTTCAGCGGATGCCATTCGGTTTATCAGAAGTATTCCAAATTTTCGCGTGCCAAATTTATATACAATCCTAAAACCGGTGATGAAATTTGTGAGTGTTTATATGGACGATGTGATAATCGCATTCCATCATTCACTCACCATGTTGAATATTTAAGGAAGTTTTTTCGTTGTTAAAGGATGCAGGATTGACATTAAATAAGGAAAGTGTAAAATTTAAGGGTGCGATGAATTGAAATATTTAGGGATTAATTATTAGTAAAGAAGGAATTAAACGGATGAGACAAAGGTTAGAGCTATACAAGAGATGAAACCGCCCCTGTAACTCAAAAAGAGGTGTCCAAGTTTTTAGGTATGTCCCCAGTGGTAAAGTGAAATTTATTAAAAATTATGCGGATATTTCAGGAGCCACTTTATAATCTTAAACGAAAATTTAAAAATTTGTCTGGTCCAATGAAGCACAAAAGGTATTCGAAGGTCATGAGGCGGTAACAAAAGCGCCAGTTTTAAAATTACCAAACTTTCAGGAGCCATTCGAGTTATTTTACAGATGCCAGTTCGACTGGTTTAGGAGTAAGCAGTACTTAACCAACAAAACAGACCTGTGGTATTTATGTCACGTACACTGAACAACGGTAGAGGAATTATACAGTAAACCGGTGAAAGAGAATGTCTAGCAGTAGTATGGGCGTTGAACAAATTTAGAACATATTTAGGAATATTCCATTGCTGCAATAACGGATCACGCCGCCTTAACACGCCTAACACATGGCAAAAAATTTCCGTCGAGTGATGATTAGAGCAACCTAAGTTAGCAGAATTCAATATAGAATGGGAACATAGACCGGAACCCTAAAATGCAGTGGCTGACATTCTTCAAGGAACCCGTGAAAAGTATAATTGGAGATAAAATTAATTGTGCCATAATCAGGATTTAATACTTACCAAGGAACAATTACACAACAGAACAGAAAATGACCCAGAATTAGGTCGTATCTATAGATATTTTAGAAAACCTGGAAGATAACCTTCCGTTAATGCAACGATATGTGAGAATTGGTCCCTAATGATTTCCGTTTAATTGAAGGATTGTTATTTATGCGAAACACGCAAACTGGAAAATTAGTGAAAATGCGTATACATTCCAAAAATCTTTTATGAATGAAATAATGAGAGAATTTCATGACAAGCCAATTGTTGACACTTAGGCAGATTTAAACGTAATGCAAAATTCTTCCGGACGTTTGTTATTTCCCGTACATGAGAAAATCTATTGATCAATATGTCTCTGCTACGCCATATGTGCCAAGTTAATAACTATAAAAACGCGTTACCAGCTGGTCGATAATAAATCCACTATATCGACTATCCGAATGAGATAGTGACGTTAGATTTGTTAGGCCCGTATCCTATAATGAGAATAAGACGTAAACTGCTATATTTTAGTATTAACCGACCATTTTCCAGCAAATGGGCTGAAATTATACCTCTTAAAAGGCCTCATCCTCGTATAATAGCGGACATTTTTGATAACTTTATATCGCGTTATGGAGCCCAACAAAATTACTAAGTGATAATGGTCCCCACTCCTATATCCGAAATTTTGAGCACTTATGAAAGATTAGGCATAAGGTAGTGTGAAGACTGCTGCATATCGACCACAAGCAAATCGGACTGAAAGAGTTAATCGAGATATAGTGCAAAATGATTGCAATTATGTTATACGATCAACACGATACTTGGGATCAATTTACGTGAGTTTGCTTACGCTATTCGTACGGCGGTGAATGAACAACGGAAAAACACTCCGTTGAATTATTTTAGTCGAAAATTGATTACAATTCATTTCAAAAACTAGTTATGATCTCGAAAAGTTCAAAATTCAAAATTCAAAATATTGAAAAAAGCTTTAAGGAAGCTAGACTAAGTACTTAGTACCAAAACAGGAAAGGTGGGAAAGATATTATAATAGACGTAGAAAAGACATAAAAATAAAGGTAAATGATTGGGTCTTATTAGAAACACACCTGTAAGTTCAGCAGCCAACAAAGTATAAAAGCAAATTTAAACAAAAATTTGAGGGACCCTTATAGGAGTAATAGAAGTTAAAACAACAATAATATTGTAATATGGAAATCGGTGGAAAAAGATTAACAGTTAACGTAGATCAAATGTAAGAATATATCGTCATAGGAAATGTGACGAGGTCGAATTATAGAAATAACAGGTATCCCAAATAGTATAAGATCGTCAGGAAACTCTGTACTTCGGAAAAGTACATCAAAGATTAAATGAGTCACAATATGGGAAAGAAAAATCTGCGGTGAAACGTGTTGAGGCAAAAAAGGGATTGTAACCAATCAAATCAATATAAAAATACAGAGAGGACCCATAAAAACAAATCACTGGTCAGGATCAAGCTCTCAGTTCATTTGGGAATGAAAATAAAAAGCAAAAGGATAAGGAAATTAAATAGGGTATTAAAAGATCAGGTAGTTTCAGGGCAAGTGGACCACAAAGAAAGTGGCACAGAGAAAAGGGAAACCAATAATAGTAAGAAAAGAACTTTTTTCTTATCCAGTACTATTTCTAGAGATAAAGAAAGAAAAAAGTAGAGAACTGAAGTTCCATATGAAAAGAACTACAACCTAAGGCCACGACGGATAAGAACAGAAAAAGAACCCTGACCAGCCAAGGAGACAACAGGGAAGTCAAGGAAGGGATGACAAGGAGATTACAAGCCCCACAACAAGCAAAACAAGAAATTCCAGTACAAACTGAGGAAAGAAGAGTGGTAGCACCACAGGATGTTATGGCTGGAGAACACATATAAAAATCAGGTTGTATTGTTTATTTATGATCTTCCAACAAGTGGTCGGAAGAATTATTGCAAAGAAGGAAGTCTCGGGCGGTGCTTAAAAGTTATAAGCCGTCAAACACTACAATGAGTGCTATTTAATTTTAACCTGACTGTTAAAAATTTTTTCTGGAGAAAACATTTGTAATCGCACATTTGTTTTGTTTCTGATGTAGCGACCTCGTGAGATGCGAAAATTCCTTTGGTTATTTGTTATAATAGGCTTATTGAAAAAATGTTTGTAATTGTATAATATGTGTGTATATATGTTGTTGTATTGAAGAAGGTATTATGAGGTAACGTCTAGGGAAACGCGGCGTAGTCAGGGCACTAACACACACAACGATAGCGGCTCATTGGGAGTTTTTTGAACCAGATGTAATGGAGATGAAAATTTATTGTGATATACAAATAATATATAATGAATAATTGTGAAATTAATTGATATTATGGAAACAATGACTCAAAAGTTTTCTATTTCAGGGAGACCTGACCCTGACCAGTGTTGAAAAAGATGCAAAGATTGGGTCTGCGCACAGAATATTTTTTTAGAAAATATGTATAGTTATTTTAAGTAATTGGATGTTAAAGTGAGAGTGGGTATAAATTAAACAGTAATTATTAATGTTGGCCTAGTTATTGGAGTAAAATTTATTTACGAGTTTAAATTTAAATTGAATATTAAATTTAATTCTAAGTGACAGAGTAATGAAAATTAAAGTCAAGATAAATATTGGAAATTATAAAAGTTAAAATGAGGATTTAAGATTAAAATTTAAATAAACTCAGAAAGCGAAGAAATTTAGAAATAGAGATTTAGACATCGTAAATTATTGGTGTACAGGAAACCTTATAACACGTTTTTCTTTCTTGGAGGGGTTGTGATTGCCCTCGCGTCCTTCTGCTAATAACATAACTCCTATATGTTCTTGACGGCCACATTAATGGCAAAACCTTTCAACCCAATACCAAGAAGATAAACGAATGTAACATGTAAATGAGATATACTTTAAAAGAGAAGCTTTGATGATAATAGAGCGCGGCAAGTTTAGAGATAGCTTAGTGTGTGAATCTTTCAGATCAAGAGTTAGCAGTCCGATAGCTTTGAAGGAATAGAAGTCCAATATAAAGAAGTTGGAATCGTCGTATAAAGTGAATTTATGGATATCTCTATAGGTGAAGGAAGGAGATCTGCAAAAGGTATTGATGGTATAGGTAGTTGTGATGAATCGTTTATTTATTATAATTAAGATAAAGGATCTAGTTGCGTGATCTGACTTAAATACAAGGTTTAATTGGTGTTAACTCACTTTAAATAAAAGTTGTCAAATTAGAATTAAGTAATATAAGTTATTCTTAATAAAAGTTGTATTAAGAACTACCATGTCTCATCCCTTTTGATAATCCTTACACTTAGCTTACGCGGAACCGGAACGACATAGTCATCAATAGGATGGCTATGCCACACCCTTCTTAAGCCGCCAAGGAAGGATGGACTGGCTTCAATGTTCCGGCTCTCACATTTATCGAGTGCTCTGACGCCCTCTATCAAGAAAGTGGAAGAGCTAAATGCACCCACTTAACTCTTGTGGACTCTACTGCAAAAGAGACTGTTCCATCTGACACCACACTGAACTCTCCCAACAAGAGAACTTTTAAAAAATTTAAGACTGAAAACCGACAAAAAGAGACTTATTGATGATGATGGGTTTCAAACCCCAGACAAAAAAGACATACCGCAAGTAAAAGAAAATTGGTAAGAAAAACCCTTCCCTGCCTCCTACCACCTCCCCAGACCCCTGACCCCACTCAAGCTCCCCCATCTGCTGAATCGAGGGTTCTGAGATTGAAGATTAGGATGCTGGTAAAAGCAACCCCACGGCTGTTGGCACCCCCAAAAACCGAATTCCACCAATTTTTCTCAACTCTCCTGACAATTGGTGCACTTTAATTTCCATAGCTAGGCAATTAGCACTTACTCTAATAAATAAACTAACTGGTAAATTTCTTCGCATTACTGTCCAAAGTAATGAAGAATATCGTAAACTCGCTCAATTCCTTCGACATGAAGGAGTTGAGTATAAATCATTTATGCTTAAATTCGATCCCCCTTAAATTATTAATCCGTGGTCTTCCCTACTTCCATTAAAGTAGAAGAAATACGTGCTGAAATCGAGAGCTGAAGATTTCAGGATCCTATAAAATCCTGGATTACAAAAAATTTAAAACCAAAGCCCCATGCCCCTAATTCTACCTGGCATACAACTTGTAAAATGATGCCAAAGTTGACAGCATCTTTCAGTTTACTGAAATGTTTGGCACACAAATTTCCTTTGAGCGCTATGACAATAAGTCGCAACAAAAGACCCAATCAATGCTGAAGATGCCAGGGTTTTTTCCATTCTTCGGAAGTCTCCCATCTCCCAATTAAATGCCTTAATGCGCAGGGCCTCTACGAGGCTAAAAAATTGTAATCGTGCACGAAGACCCAATAATTTGTTAACTGGGTGGGGACATGCGGCAAATTCAAGGACAATACCCCCGTTTTCCGAAGACTAAAAATAATAAAAAAGCGACCCAAAAGGGGAATCAAAATAAACATCAACATCCTAAGGGAAATATCCCTAATAAATTGCCAAAAAATAAAATTCAAGAGAGAAATTTTGGCTCTCGTAATGATCTAAACTTAAAAAGTAGTCCCATGCATGCTCAATCCAAGATTCAGCAGGCTCAATCAAACTACCGCGCTGTCATTCCCTCCGTCTCGTATTCCAAAGTTGTTTCTGGACAGATCAGGGAGATTAGTCATGTTAATACCCCAAATTCCAATTTTTCAACCATTTTCACAAATGTAATTCAGATTGCTAATGATGAAGGTGTCGATGAGGAACTGTTTGGCTTTCCGAGTACAGCACTTGTGCTAATTCGAAAACTTTCTCATCCTGACGATAAGGTCTGAGAAATTTTTCAGGTCGTCGAGTTGTACCGTGGGCTTAATTATGTTGCCCACAATTCGGCCTAACTTACAATCGCAGCAAACGTGCAATCAATCTCTCTTCACTGGTTTTTTGAACGCAAAACTAAGTTCAGGCTCCAAAATTCATGGTAGGTCGTAGAGATTCTGTTTTGGAGCAAAAATCTGATTCATTTTAACCAAGAAACCAAACTAGAACCTGGTCAGGAACACCTGATTGCACAGTAAACTACCACCTTATAAAGATGATTCGTGTAATTTTCCTAGAATCTGCAGTCATCGCAAGAGGTACCCACTATATACTGTAAAAGTAATTTGGTTCTAAAGCCGAGTCCCTTTACCGGGGATATAGTATATGGATGCTAGTGCTATCGAAATTAAAATTAATAATTTCCCTCCCCTCCTAGTAGTTTCTGCTTATGCTCGTTCTTGTGCGGAAATCATCAAAAAATTCCCCGAAAAGGATTTTCTAAAAATTCTAAATTCAGGTAATAACTTAATCATTGCTGGAGACCTTAACGCTGCTCAAAAAACGTGGAATAACACCAGGTCGAACAATTTTGGCTTTGGTCTTAAAAGAATTATTCAAAATTATCCTAATGAAAGGATTGTTGCAATCTTTACACTCCGATGACATATTAATTCACGTTCTTCGGCCGGGGAGTACGTGACTAATACGACCCGGCTGTTTTTAAAAACATCCCTTTAATTATGATATAGGAGTTATAGATGATTTTTGTTCTGATCATCTACCGTTCATTTTAACTCTATACACCAATCCTGGATACCATGAAAATCTCCAACGCAACTCTCCACCAATTGGGAGAGAACTTCCGATTCCTTTCTTAAAAATAAGCCACTCCCCATTCCGGAGTCTCCCACCAATTAGTATCTCGACGTTGCGATTGGTCGGCTTTGAGAAAATATCTCCGAAGCACTTGTGGCTGCTTCAAAACCCAAATTTAAAACCGCACCTATTAAATTACCTCCAGATATTCGTCGCTCCAAAAATTGTCACAGAAATAGGGTAATGAGATTTTGCAAAGATCTAGAGACCCTGCTCTAAAAATGAACTCGTAGTATCAGCAAACGAGACAGCCAATGATATATCAGACACCCTCCCCGTCAAAATGGAGAGAAAAACAATTGAGGAGTTATCACCCGAAACAGGCACTCTTTGGAAGCGTACATCCCTTCTCAAAAAGCCTTTTCATGACATTCCCCCCCTAAAGGGAGCTCTCGGCAGAATCGCAAAGTTGTCTCCGATTGAAAAGGCTATGGGTCAATCACAACAGCCTTCAAAACCTTCGCCTTTTGCGGACAGCCTTCAAAAACAATTTGAACCAAATACTGATGTAGAGAATCCCATATTCTCTGCACATATACAGCTGAAGGTCCAAAGATTCCTTGACTCCCCTACCTGTATGGATCTGGAAAACATCTCCCTCTGAAATACAGGAATTCATTAAAAAATCTCAAACCAAACAAATCTCCTGAATTGATCTCATCACAAATCGTATCCTTAAAAATCTTCCAACTAACTTATTTCATTTTCATTGCTTTGCTGTTCAACATGTGCTTGAAAATTGCTACTTCCCTAAAAGTTGAGGATGGCCGTAGTGATCCTCATTCTTAAACTTAACTCTGATGACTCTAATCCTCAAAATTATTGTCCAATCTCACTACTTAAAAGCTTGAGTAGAACATACGAATTCGTGATTTTGAACCGCCTGAACCAACACTGCTTGGCCAGGAATATTATTATTCCAGAACAGCATGGCTTTGTAACTACGTGCTCTTAAGAACCTTAGTTTGATTTCCAGAGTCACTGGAATTTGGTTCTACGTGTATAAGCTCTAAAACAGTCAGGCCACAGGTATGTTCTTTGTGGACATAGCCACAGCCTTTGACAAAATTTGGCATGATGGCTAATATTCAAGATGATGAGACTTGATTCTTGGACCAAATCCTAAAATTATTCACTTATACCCAAACTCGAGAGAGTTTGTGAGCCAGAGTCGAAAAACTGCCTCCAGCCCGTCCAGCAAAAAGTGAAATTCCTCAAGGAGGTTTGCTTCACCAAGACTTTTAACTTATATATATTAACGACATTCCGAAGGTTGACAACTGTCCATTTAACTATGTATGGATGACACTACTATCATTATCAACACATCTTGTAATTTCAAAATTATTGAAAGATTACAAAATTACATCAGCTAAGGCTTCAGCTCTGCCTGCCGTTTGAAAATCAAAGTAAATGCATCAAAAGCGCAATCCTCCCCTCTTTACGAAGCAAAGGTGTATAGAAATCCTTACCCCATAATATCAACATTTTTGACCAACCTGTCCCTGAGTCGAATTTAGTACCTAGGATTCATTCTCGACAAAAATTGAACTTCTCCCCCATATCCGTGCTGCGCTTCAAAAAGCTTCAGGAATGAGCCAAACGCTCAATTGCTTAATTTCTCGAAAGTGTAAGCTCCCAATCAAACACAAGGTTTTGCTCTATAAATTATTTCTTAAACCAATTTTGTTATATGCATCTCCCATCTGGGCTTCTGCTGCAGTAACTCACTTGAAAATCTGCATGTTTTTCAAAAAATAAACACCTAGAAAAATTACTAAAGTTTCTGTTTAGTCAGAATGAAATCTTTGCACAAAGATCTCAAAATTGATACAATTCTTGGATTTCATTAACAATCAATCGAAAAAGTTTTTTGACAGATTACCTAATATTCCTATCCGAGTCATCCCTGCTTACGATAACTCGGTCCCAAGCTCTGCAAAAGACCTAGAGCTGCTCTTTTCACTGACATATATCAGCATTTCCTAGTCCTTAAAAGATATTTCCGAAATTCTGAATATGTCTTAGATAACCTCTTTTCAAAAATTTTTTAAATTTTCCTAATTTTAACTTTTGTCATTTTGTGCAAGATTTCATCTCCATTAAATTAGTTCGACTTAAACCCACATTCTAAATCGGTCTTATGTGGTAGTTTAATTCCCATGTCAATTCATTCTCCTTTTTCCAATATCTTTGTGGATCATCTTTTATTTTACTCATCTTCCAAAGCAGATAGAACAGATAGGACACTTTCTTGTGGCTCACTGCTCTTTTTTCAATCGCTGTTCAGCGACACTTCCACCTGTCGTCACTACAATTATCCAGCAGTGTTTGTCCTTCCCCTTTATTTTAACATCACGTACCACGGCATTAATTTTACTTCCATTTTATCTTTTTTTATCTTCCAAATTCTGTGTCTACTTTCGATTTCGTTCAGCAAAAGAAAGGTCTGAATTGTAGTGTACAGTATGATACTTTCGCCACCTCTCCGATGGTGCCTCATTAAATATGTTTCATACTTGCCAATTGAATTATTTCGTTTCCCTCACCGGTACTATGTCCTCAACTACAGGTGAGAAGCTTTCTTTTAGAACGGTCTGAGCTGTTATTAATGATTTTGATAGCATCTTTTAAATTTTATGGAACTTTCTCTACCACTATTCTCTTTTTCTTATTAAATAGGATGAGAGGATAATAATACTGTTTCTTTTTGGTAAGTACCTCGTATTTTGAAGCCATGGGAGTGGAGTTGGATAGATGTTTAGACATTTGTGTGTATGGAGCCAAATTTAGAAATGATATATTTTATGTCAAACACATAGATAAAAATCATTTAATTAAAACTTAAAACATTTAAAACATCACACTGTACAATATAGAGAAAAATATTTTATAACAAATTAAATCCATTAGGAAAAAATTTATGTCATAAAAATGAAAAATTTATGGATTGAATATAAATTTATATTAATCAAGTTAAATATTGATAAAAGAAGATTTACAATATAAAAGTAAAAAGAGTTAAAAAAGAAAGTAATATATATCTGCTATTGACTATAATTATAAAGAATTTAGTAGAACGTGGATTTAAAAAAAATAAATGTTTACACTCAGAGGATATTTTCCTAGATATAAGACATTAAGTCAGTTTCGTATTTCCAAACAGAAAAATGATTAATACAGTATTTATTCAACGAATCACACACACACACACACACACACACACACACACACACACACACACACACACACACACACACACACACACACACACACACACACACACACACACACACACACACACACACACACACACACACACACACACACACACACACACACACACACACACACACACACACACACACACACACACACACACACATGACAAATCCAAATATAAAATACCGGACGAGATGAGAGAGATGAAATTCCACCGAGAACACAATGATATAAAAGTACTATGAAGGTGAAAACCGTTAAGAATATCACAGTTAAAAAAAATGTCTTTTAAACCCGAAGACGCTAACTCTCGACAATAAATGCTTACTTTTCAAATGCTTCCCCAAGCCGGATATTCTTTATAAATAAGAGATGAGAGAGAGAGTAAAATATATTTCTCATTTTTGGGTGAATTTGAACCTTCTCGATTTAACTGGACTTATTTGTTACTTCTAAAGCAAAGTCGTAGTTTGTTAAATAAAGAGAGTGACTCACACACATTATTTCAAACGAATTCATCGATAGTAATGTCGCGAAAAAACAAAGATATGCATTCAGTAAATTGAATGAAATTCGTTGCCATCACCGCTCAGTGGCAGATCAATGATCTTGTAAACCAGGGGTCGTAAGTTCGATCCTCACAGGTGGTTTTGCGAATACTTGATCAAGCATTGTGTTGTTTCTAATCCAAAGACGCGTTCTGCATATTTTTCTTTTTATAGTGCATTCGATCGTTCTCGATTAAATCCGGAATATTTTCAACCTGAGAGGAATGACATTTTTGGAAGAGAAAGGTGTCTCATTATTTCAAACTAATCTACAAGGAAATGTCGCGAAAGAAACAAAAGTAGGCATTGAGTAAAAATAAATGAAATCCGTCGCCATCATAGCTCAGTGACAGACCACTAATCTTGTAAACCGGGGTGGAGTTCGATCCTCAAAGGGGGCTTTAAAATACGTGATCAAGCATGGAGTTGTTTTTTTTAAACGAAAAAACGCTTTCTGTATATTTTTTTTTTTTATAAATGCATCGTCGCTCTCATTAATCCGCGTTAATTACTCCCTTTGAATGTCATTTTTGGAAAGAAATTTTGTCTCATTATATATTTTCAAACTAATCTACAAAAAAATGTAGCAAAAAAAAACAAAATTGCATTGAGTAATTGAACGTAATCGGGGCCATCATTTGCTCAGTGGCAGAGCACTGGTCCGGGAAACCAGGGTCGGGGTTTGATCCCCACTGGTGGCTTTACAAAAAACGTGATCAAGCATGGAGTTGTTTTTTAATCGAAAGACGCGTGCTGTATATTTTTCTTTTATAAAAGGGGGGATCGCCTCGATTAATCCCCCGTTTAAATTTTAAACCTTAATAGAATGCCCTTTTTGGAAAGAAATGTGTCTCATTATATATTTCAAATTTAAACTACGAGAGAAATGTAGCGAAAGAAACAAAAAAGTGCATTGAGTAATTTAACGAAGCGGGGCCATCATACTAGTGGCGAGCACTGGTCGTAAACCAGGGGGCGTGAAAATTCGATCCTCACTGGTGGCTTTACAAATACGTGATCCAAACATGGGTTGTTTTTTTTAAACGAAAAGCGTGCTGTATATTTTTTTTTTATATGCATGCGATCGCCCCGATTAATCCCGGGTTTAATTTTAAACCCTTTAAAAGAATGTCATTTTTTGGGAAAAGAAAAGTGTCTCATTATATATTTCAAAATTTAAACTACGGGGGAAAATGTAGCGAAAAACAAAAAAGTGCATTGAGTAATTGAACGTAATGCGGCGCCATCATATCTCAGTGGGGAGAGCACTGGTCTTGTAAACCCAGGGGCCCTGGGGTTCGATCCTCACTGGTGGCTTTTCAAATACGGATCAAACATGGGGTTGTTTTTTAAACGAAAGACGCGTGCTGTATATTTTTTCTTTTTTTAAAGGGATGCGATCGCCTGATTAATCCGCTTTAATTTTTCCTTAAAGGGAAAGTCATTTTTGGAAGAGAAATGGTCTCATTATATATTTCCCAAAATAATCTACGAGAGAAAAAGTAAGGAAAAAAAACAAAAATGTGCATTGAGTAATATGAATGTAATGCGGCGCCAAACATACTCAGGGGCAGAGCACTTCTTGTAAACCGGGTCGGAAAACCCCATCCTCACTGGTGGCTTTACAAATACGTGATCCAAACATGGGTTGTTTTTTTAAACGAAAGACCCTGCTGTATATTTTTTTTTATATGCTTTCGGGTCGTCATTAATTTAAACCGTTAAATTTTCCCCTTTAAAAGAATGTCCTTTTTGGGAAAAGAAAATTTTCTCATTATATATTTCCCAAAAAATCTACGAAAGAAATGTAGCGAAAAGAAAAAAAAATGTGCATTGAGTAAATATGAAGTAATGGGGGCCCTATACTCAGTGGCAGAGCACTTTGGGTTTTTTTAAAACCCGGGGTCGTGGGGTTTGATCCTCACTGGTGGCTTTTAAAAAAACTTTATCCAGGATGGGTTGTTTTAACCCAAAGACGCGTGCTGTATATTTTTTTTTTTATAGTTCTGCGATCCTTTTGATTTAATCCGGTTAATTTTTCCTTTTAAAAGAATGTCATTTTGGAAAGAAATGTGTCTCATTATATATTTCCCAAATTTAAACTACGGGGAAAAGTGCGAAAAAAAAAAAAATGGGGCATTGAGTAATTGAACGAATCCCGGGGCCCTCATACTCAGTGGGGGAAAAAGCACTGGTCTTGTAAACCCAGGGTCGGAAGGGTTGATCCTCCCTGGGGGGCTTTTCAAAAAAAATTGATCCCCTGGGGTTTTTTTAATCGAAAACCCTGCTGTATATTTTTTTTTTTATAGTGCTTTCGATCGCCTCGATTAATCCCGGTAATCCTTTAAAAGAATGTCATTTTTTGGAAGAAAATTTTGTCTCATTATATATTTCAAATTAAACTACGGAGAAATGTAAAAAAACAAAAATGTGCATTGGTAATTGAACGTAATCGGGCCATCATATCCAAATGGCAGAGCACTGGTCTTTTAAACCAGGGGGCGTGAGTTGATCCTCACTGGTGGCTTTAAAAAAATTTATCAAGCATGGAGTTGTTTTAATCGAAAGACGCGGGTGTATATTTTTCCCTTTTTTTATGCTTTCGATTCCCCTTTGATTTAATCCGCGTTAATTTAAAAAAATTTTATTTTGGGAAAAAAATGGGCCTTTTCCCAAAAAAAAAGGGTTTTAAAAAAAAAATTTTTTTTTTAAAAAAGGGTTTTTTTTAAAAGGAAACCTGGAAAATTTTTTTTTTTCCCCCCGGGGAAAAAAAAATTTTTTTTTTTTTTTTAAAAGGGGGAAAAAATTTTTTTTAATTGGGTTTTTTTTAAAAAATTTTAAAAAAAAAACCTTTTAAAGAAAATTTTTTTTAAAAAAAAAACCCCAAAAATTTTGGGAAAAAAAAATTATTTTTGGCCTTTCCCCCAAAAAAGGGGGGAAAAAGGGGGGGGTTTTTTTTTTTTTTTTAAAAAAAAATTTTTTTTTTTTTTTTTTTTTTTTTTTAAATTTTTAAAATTTTGGGAAAAAAGGGAAAAAAAAATTTTAAAAAATTTTTTTAAAAATTTTCCCTTTTTTTTAAAAAAAATTTTTTTTGGGGGGGTTCTTTAAAAACCTTTTTTTTTTTGGGGGGGGCCCCTTTTTTTTTTTTTTATTTTGGTGGAAAAAAAAAAAAATTTTTTTTTAAAAATTTTTTTAAAAATTTTTTTTTTTAAAAAAAAAGGGAAAAAAAAAAAAAATTTTAAAAAAATTTTTTAAAAATTTTTTTTTTTAAAGGGGCCAAAAAAAATTCCCCCTTTTTTTAAAAATTGGGGCCCCTTTTTTTAAAAAAATTTTAAAATTTTTTTTTTTCCCCCCCCTTTAAAAAAAATTTTTTTTTTTTTTAAAAAAAGGGGGAAATTTTTTTTAAATTTTTCAAAATTTTTTTTTTTAAAAATTTTTAAAAAAAAAATTTTTTTTAAAGGGAAAATCCTTTAAAAAAAAACCCCGGGGTTTTTAAAAAAACGGGGGTTTTAAAAAAACTTTTTCCCCAAAAAAGGGGGGGGGGGGGGGTTTTTTTTTTTTGGGGGTTTTTTTTTTTTTTTTTAAAAAACCTTTTAAAAATTTTTTTTTTTTTTAAAAATTTTGGGTTTTAAAAAAAAAAAATTTTTTAAAAAATTGGGGTTTTTTTTTTTTTAAAAAGGGGAAAATTGGGAAAAAAAAACTTTTTCCCCCCCCGGGGCCCCAAAACTTTTGGGGGGGTTTTTTAAAAAAAGGGGGGTTTTTTTTTTTTTTTAAAAGGGCCCGTTTAAATTTTTAAAAACCCCTTTTAAAAACCCCTTTTTTTTGGAAAAGGGCCCCTTTTAAATTTTTTTTAATTTCCCAAAAAATTCAAAAAAAAAAAGTTTTTTAAAAATTTTTTTGGAAAAACCGGGAAAAAAATTTTTTTTGGGGGGGGGGGGTTTTTTTTCCCCCCCTTTTTTTTTTGGGGGGGGGGGTTTTTTTTTTTTTTGGGGCCCGGGTTTTTTTAAAAAACCCTTTTTTTTTTTTTTTTTTTTTCCCCCCTTTTTAAAAAAAAAATTTAAATTTAAAAAAAAAAATTTTTGGGGAAAATTTTTTTTTAAAAAATTTTTTTAAAAAAAAAAAAAACAAAAAGGGGGGGGATTAAAATTTTTTCCCCCCCCAAGGGGTTTTAAAAAGGGGAATTTTTTTTTTTGGGGGTTTAAAATTTTTAAAAGGGTTTTTTTTTAAAAATTTTTAAAAATTTTTTTTTTTTTTTTTTTAAAAAAAACCCAAAAAATTTTTTAAAAAAATTTTTTTTAAAAAAAAATTTTCCTTAAAAAAGGGGGGGAAAAAAAAAAAAAAAAGGGGGGTTTTTCCCCCCCCCCCCAAAAAACGGTTTGGGTTTTTTTTTAAAAGGGGGGGCCCAAATTTTTTTTAAAACCCCCCCTTTTTTTTTAAAAACCCTTTAAAATTTTTTTTTTGGGGAAAAAGGGGGTTTTTTTTTTCCCAAATTTTTCCTTTAAAAATGTCCTTTTTAAAAAAACCAAATTTTTTTAAAAAAATTTAAAATTGGGGGAAAAAAAATTTTAAAATTTTTTTTTTTTGGGGGGGGTTTTTAAAAAGGGGCCCTGGGAAATTTTTTTTGGGGTTTCAAAACTTTTTAAAAAATTTTTTTTTTTTAAAAAAATTTTTTTTTTTTTAAAAAAGGGGTTAAAAAATTTTTAAAAAATTTTTAAAAAATTTTTTTAAAAAAAAAAATTTTTTTTTTAAATTTTTTCCCCCCTTTTAAAAAAAAAAAAAAAACCCCGGGGAAAAATTTTCCCCTTTTAAAAATTAAGGGGGGGGGGTTTTTAAAAAAATTT
This sequence comes from Trichonephila inaurata madagascariensis, assembly GCA_019973955.1. Lineage (NCBI taxonomy): Eukaryota > Metazoa > Arthropoda > Arachnida > Araneae > Nephilidae > Trichonephila > Trichonephila inaurata. The sequence continues at coordinate 60,590 of BMAV01007174.1, forward strand.
TTTTTCCCTTTTTTTTTCCTTTTTAAAAAAATTTTTTTTTTTTTGTTTTTTTTTAAAAACCCCTTTTTTTAAAAATTTAAAGGGGGAAAAAAAAAAAAATTTTTTTAAAAAAAAAACCCCCCCGGGGGGGGAAAAAAAAAAAAAAAATTTTTTCCCCTTTGGGGGAAAAAATTGGGAAATTTGGGTTTTTTTTTTCCCCCCCCAATTTTTTTTTTTAAAATTTTCAACCCTTTTTTTTTTCCCCAAAACCCCCTTTTTTTTTTTTTAAAGGGTTGGGGGAAAAAAAACCCCCTTTAAATTTTTTAAAAAAAAAAAAAAAAAATTTTTTTTTTTAAAAAATTTTTGGAAAATTTCCAAAAAAAAAGGGTTTTAAAAGGGGGGGCCCCCCCTTTTTGGGGGAAAAATTTGGGGAAAAGGGGTTTTAATTAAACCTGGGGTTTTTTTTTTAAATTTTTGGTTTTTTTAAAATTTTTAATTTTTCCTTTTTTTTGGTTTTTTTAAAAAATTTTTTTTTAAATTTTTAAAAAAAAAGTAAAGGAAGGAAAAAAAATTTTTTAAAATTAACCCGGGGTTTTTAAAAAAAAATTTTTTTTATGGGCCCGGGGGGTGGCGGGGTTTTTTGGCCCGGGGGGGGGGGGTTTTTTTAAGTGTTTTTGGGGGGTTTTTTAAAAAATTTTTTTAAAATTTTTTTTTGGGTTTAAAACCCCATTATAAATTTTTTTTTCCAAAAAAAGGGGAAAAAAAAATTTTTTAAAATTTTTTTAAAAAATTTTAAAAAAAAAAAAAAATTTTTTTAAGGGTTGGGGGCCCCCGGGGGGCCCCCCCCTTTTCCCCGGGGGTTTTTTTAAATTTTTTTTTTTTGGCCGCCAAAATTTTTTTGGGGGTTTTTTTTTTTTTTTTGGAAAGGTTTTTAAAAAATTTTTTAAAAAATTTTAAAAAAAAAGGGGGAAAAAAAAACCCTTTAAATTTTAAAAAACCGGGAAAAAAAAGGGAAAAAAAGGGGTTTTTTAAAAAGGGGGGGGGGCCCCCCTTTAAAAAAAATTTTGGGGGGAAATTTTTTAAACCCCCTTTTTTTTTTTTAAAAGGGGGGGTTTTTTTTTTGGGGGTTTTTTTTTTTTTTTTTTAAAAAAAAAATTGGTTTTTTTTTAAATTTTTTTTAAAAATTTCAAAAAAAAATTTTTTTTAAAAAAAATTTCCCCAAAAAAAAGGGGGGCCCTTTTTTAAAATTTTTTTGGGGGTTTTTCCCCTTTTTAAAAAAACCCCTTTGGGGAAAAAAAGGGGGGTTTAATTTTTATTTTTTTTTTTTTTAAAATTTTTTTTAAAAAATTTTTTTTTGGGGGGTTTTTTTTTTTAAAAATTTTTTTTAAAAAAAAAAAAAAAAATTTTTTTAAAAAAAAAAAAAAGGGGAGGAAAAAAGGGGGGAAAAAATTTGGGGCCCCCCCTTTTAAAAAAGGGGGGGGGAAAAAAAGGGGGGGTTTTTTTTTTTAAAAAATTTTTTGGGGTTTTTTTTTTAAAAAAGGGGAAATTTTTTTTTAAAGGAAAATTTTTCCCTTTAAATTTTTTAAAAAAAATTTTTAAAAATTCCCAAAAAAAAAAAAAAATTTTTAATTTTTTTCCCCCCAAAGGTGGCAAAAAAAAAAAGGGGGGGGGTTTTCCCCCCCCATTTTAAAAAAATTTTTTTTGGAAAAAAAACCCCCCCCCTGGGTTTTTTTTTGTGTTTGGGTTTTTTTTTAAAAAGGGGGTTTTTTTTTTTTTTAAAGGGGGGGGGGTTTTTTTTTAAAATTTTTTAAAAAAATTTTTTTTAAAAAAAAAAATTTTTTTTTTAAAAATTTTTTAAATTTTGGGGGGAAAAAAAAATTTTTTTTTTCCCCCAAGGCCCCCTTTTTTTTTAAAAATTTTTTTTTGGGGGGGGTTTTTTTCGAAACCCCTGGGGTTTTTTTTAAAGGGGGGGGTTTTTTTTAAAAAAATTTTTTTTTTAATTTTTTAAAAATTTTTTTTGGGGGAAAAAGGTTAATTTTTTTTAAAAAAAAGGGGGGAAAAAAAAAATTTTTTTTTTTTGGAAAAAACCCCCCAAAAAAAAATGGGGAAAAAATTTTTAAAAAGGGGGGGTCCCTCATGGGGGGGAAAAAAAAAGGGGGGGAGTTTTTTTTTCCTTTTTTTTTGGGGTTTTTTTTAAAAAAACCCCCCCTTTTTTTAAACCCAAGGGTTTTTTAAAAAGGGGGTTTTTTTTTTAATTTAAAAATTTTTTGGGAAAAAAGGGAAAAAAAAAAAATTTAAAAAAATTTTGGGAAAAAAAATTTTGGGAAAAAGGGGGGGAAAAAAATTTTTCCCCCCCGGGGTTTTAAAAAGGGGGGCCCCTTTTTTTTTAAAAACCTTTTTTTTTTTTTTTTTCCCCCCGGTTAAAATTTTTTTTTTTTAAAAGGGTTTTTAAAAATTGGTTTAAATTTTTTAAAAATTTTTTTGGGAAAAAAAAAAAAAAAAAAAATTTAAAAAAAAAAGGGCCCCCAAAAAATTTTTTGGGGCCGGGGCCCCAAAAAAAACCCCCGGGGTTTTTAAAAACCCGGGGGGGGTTTTTTTTGGAAAAAATTTGTTTTTTTTTTTTAAAAAACCCGGGTTTTTTTTTTTTTTAAAAAAAAATTTTGGGAAAAAAAATTTTTTTTTTAAAAACCCCAAAAAAAAAGGAAAAATTTTTTTAAAAAAAAAGGGGAAAAAACCAAAAAAAGGGGGGTTTTTAAAAAGGGGGGCCCCCGGGGGGGTTTTTTTTTAAAAGGGGGTTTTTTTAAACCCAAAGGGGTTTTAAAAAAATTTTTTTTGGGGGGGGAAAAAAAAATTTCTTTTTTTCCCTTTTTAAAGGAAAGGATTTTTAAAAATTGGGTTTTTAAATTTTTAAAAAATTTTTGGGAAAAAGGGGAAAAAAAATTTTTTAAAAAAAAAAAAAAAAAATTTTGGGAAAAATTTTTCTTTCCCCCTTTTGGGGCCGACCCCTTTTTGGCCCTTTTCCCCCCTTTTTTTTTTTAAAAAAAAATTTTTTTTTTTAAAAACGGGCTTTAATTTTTCCCAAATGCTTTTCCCCCCAAAAAACCCTTTTTAAAAAATTTTTTTTTTTAAAAAAAAAAATTTTTTTTTTAAAAAAAAAAAAAAAAATTGGGAAAAAAAAAATTTTTAAAAAAAAACCCCCAAAAAACCGGGGAAAACCCCCCAAAAAAGGGGGGGGGGGGTTTTTTTTTTTTTGGGGGTTTTTTTTTTTTTCCAAAAAAAGGGGGTTTTTTTTTTTTTTTTAAAAAAATTTTTTTTTGGGAAAAAATTTTTTAAAAAATTTTTTTAAAAAAAGGGGGAAAAAAAAAAAAAAAAGGGGTTTAAAAAAACCCCAAAAAAAAAAAAGGGGGCCTAGGGGTGGGGCCCCCTTGGGGGGGGGTTTACCTTGGGGGGGTTTTTTTTAAAAAACCGGGGGGTTTTTTTTTTTTAAAGGGGGTTTTTTTTTTTGGGGAAAAATCCCTTAAAATTTTTTTTTAAAAATTTTTTTTTTAAAAAATTTTAAAATTTTAAAAAAAAAAAAAATTTTAAAAAAAAAAAAAAGGGGGGGCCCCAAAAAATGGGGGGGGAAAATTTTTCCCCCGGGGGGGTCCCCTTGGGGTTTTTAAAAAAAAAAATTTTTTTTTTTTTTGGGCCCTTTTTTTTTAAGGGTTTTTTCCCCCTTTTTTTTTTAAAAATTTTTTTTAAAAAAAAAAAAAAAATTTTTAAAAAAAAAAAAAAGAGGAAAAAGAAAAAAAAAATTTAAAAAAAATTTTGGGGGTTTTTTGGGGGGGTTTTTAAAAAAAAGGGGTTTTTTGGGGCCCAAAAAAAGTTTTTGTTTTTTCCCCCCTTTTAATTTTTTTTTTTTTTTGGGAAAAAAGGGGTTTTTTTTTTAAAAAATTTTTGGGGAAAAAAAAAAAAAAAAATTAAAAAAAATTTGGGGAAAAAAATTTTTTAAAAACCCTTTTTTTCTTCGGGCCCCCGGGGGTTTAAAAAGGGGGGGATTTTTTTCCCAAAAATTTTTTTTTTTTTTTTAAAAAAAATTTTTTTTAAAAAATTTTTAAAAAGGTTAAAAATTTTTTTAAATTTTTTAAAAAAATTGGGGAAAAAAAATTTTTTAAAAAAAAAAAGGGGAAAAAAAGGGGGGGGGGAAAGGTTTTGGGGGGGGGGTCGGGGGCCCCCCCCCCCGGGGGGGGGGGGGTTTTTTTTTAAAAAAAATTTTTTTTTTTCCGGGGGGCCCCCATTTTTTTTTAATTTAACCTTTTGGGTTTTTTTAAAAAAAACCCCAATTTTAAATTTTTTTAAAAAAAACCAAAAAAAAAACCTTTAAAAAAAAGGGCCCAAAATTTTAAAAATTTTTCCCCCCCGGGGGGGGGGGTTTTTTTTTTTTTAAAAAGGGGGGGTTTTTTTTTGGGGAAAACCCTTTTTTTCCCGGGGTTTTTTTCCAAACCCTTTTTTTTTTCCCTTTTTTTTCCTTTTGGGGGTTTTCCCCTTAATTTTTTTAAAAAAACCAAAAAAAAAAAAAAATTTTTAAAAAAAAAGGGGGGCCCAAAACCCCCAAAAAAAAAAAAGGGGAAACCGGGGGTTTTTAACCCCCTTTTTTTTTTAAAATAAAGGGGGGTTTTTTTTTGGGGGTTTTTTTTTTTAAATTTTTTTAAAATTTTTTTTTTTTTTTAAAAAAAAAAATTTTTTTTTAATTTCCCAAAAAAAGGGAAATTTTAAAAAAAAAAAATTTTTTTTTAAAAAAGGGGAAAAAAAAAACAAAATTTTTTAAAAAAGGGGGGGTTTCCCCATGGGGGGGTAAAAAAAATTTTTTTTTTTCCTTTTTTTTTTTTTTTAAAAGGGGGGGTTTTTTTTTTTTTTTTCCTTTTTGGCCTTAATTTTTCCAAAAAAATTTTTTGGGAAAAAAAAAAAAATTTTTAAAATTAACCCGGGGAAAAACCAAAAAAAATGGCTTTAAAAGGGGGTTTCCCCAAATTTTTTTAAAAACCCGGGAAAAATTTTTCCCCCTTTTTTTTTTAAAAACCCCCTTTTATTTTTTTGGAAAATTTTTTTTTTTTTTTGGGGGTCTCTTTAAACCCAAAAAAAACCCAAAAATTCCAAAAAAAAAAAAATTTTTTAAAATTTTAAAAAACCCCCAAAAAAAAAGGGGAAAAAAAATTTTTAAAAAAAAAATTTTTTCCCCTTGGCTTTTAAAAAAATTTTAAAAAAAGGGGGGGGGGCCCCCTTTTTTTTAAAAAAATTTTTTTTTTAAGGGGGTTTTTTTTTTTTTTTTTTTTTTTTTAAAAAATTTTAAACCAAAAAATTTTTTAAAAAAAAAAAAATTTTAAATTTAAAAAACCCCCCAAAAACCCCCAAAAAAAAATTTTTAAAAAAAACCCCCCTTTTTCCGGGGAAAAATTTTTAAAAAGGGGGGTTTTTTTTAAAAAAAGGGTTTAAAAAAATTTTTTTTTTTTTTTTAAAAACCCGGGAATTTTTTTTTAAAATTTTTTTAAAAATTGGTTTTTTTTTTAAAAAAAAAAAAAAAGGGGAAAGAAAGGGAAAAAAAAAATTTAAAAAAAAAAAGGGGAAAAAGCCAAAAAAAGGGGGTTTTTGAAAAAAGGGGGGGCCCCCCATGGAAAAAACCCCCTTTAAAAAGGGGGGTTTTTAAAAAAAGGGGGGGGAAAATTTTTTTTGGGGGTTTTTGGTTTTTTTTAAAAATTTTTTAAATTTTTTAAAATTTTTGGGGGAAAAAAAAATTTTTTTTTTTTTTAAAAAATTTTGGGAAAAAAAAAAAAAATTTCCCCAAAAAATTTTTAAAAAAAATTTTTAAAAATTTTTAAAAATTTTTGGGGTTTTAAAAAAAACCGGGATTTTTTAAAAAGGGGGGGCCCAATTTTTTTTAAAACGGCCCCTTTTTTTAATTTTTTTTTTTTTTTTGGGTTTTTTTTAAAAATTTTTTAAAAAAAATTTTTGGGAAAAAAAAAGGAAAAAAGGGGAAAAATTTTTTCCCCCAAAAAAAGGGGGGGAAAACCAAAAGGGGGTTTTTTTGGGGTTTTTTGGGAAGGGGGGAATTTTTGGGGGGTTCATTTTTTTTTTTTCGGCCCCTTTTTTTTTTAAAAAAAAAAGGGGTGTTTTTTTTAAAGGGGTTTTTTCCCTTTATTTTCCCTTAATTTTTTTAAAAAAAAAAAAAAAATTTTTTTAAAAAAAAAAAAAATTTCCGGGGGGAGGGAAAAAAAAAAGGGGGATTGGGGTTTTCCCCCCCCTTTTTGGGGTTTTCAAAAAAAGGGGTTTTTTTTTTTTTCCCCCCCCAAAAAAACCCCAATTTTTTAATGGAAAATTTTTTTAAAAATTTTTTTTTAAATTTTTTTCCCCCCAAAAAAAAATTCCAAAAAAAATTTTTTTTTTAAAGGAAAAAGGCCTTTTTTCAAAAAAGGGGGGGGGGTTTTTTTGGGGTTTTTTTTAAAAGGGGGAAAAAATTTTTAAAAAAATTTTTTTTTTTTTTCCCCGGGTTTCCCTTTTAAAAGGGGTTTTTTTTTTAAAAAAATTTTTTTTTTTTTAAAATTTTTGGGGGGGAAAAAAATTTTTTTTAAAAAAATTAATTTTGGGGGTTTTTAAAAAAAAAAAAGGGTTTAAAAAAATTTTGGTTTTAAAAAAAAGGGAATTTTTTGGGGGGGGCCCTTTTTTTTTTCCCAATTTTTTTTCCCCCCAAAAAAATTATTTTGGGGGGGGGTTTTTTTTGGAAAGGCCCCTTTTTTATAATTTTTTTTTAAAAAAAAGGGGAAAAAAGGGGTTTTTTTTTTAAAAAGGGGGAAAAAAATTTTTTTTTTTTTTAAATAATTTTTTTCCCCCGGGCAAAAAGGGAAAAAAGGGTTTTTTTTTTTTTTTTTTTTTCCCCCTTAATTTCCCCCAAAAAAATTTTTTTTGGGGGGTTTTTTTTTAAAAAAACCCCCTTTTTTTTTTTTGGGGGCCAAAAAAAATTTTAAAATTTTTTTAAATTTATTTTGGGGGGTTTTTTTTTTTTTTCCGGGGTTTTTTAAAAAAAAAGTTTTTTTTGGGGGGGGTTTTTTTTTTTTTTGGGGGGCCTTTTTTAAAAAAAAAGGGGGGTTTTTTCCCCCCCCAAAAAAAAAATTTTTTTTTGGGGGGGGTTTTTTTAAAAAAAACCCAAAAAATTTTTTTTAAAAAAAAAATTTTTAAAAAAAAACCCCTTAAAACCCCCCAAAATTTTTTTAAAAAAATTTTTTTTTTTTTTCCCCCCCCTTTTTTAAAAAAAAAAGGGATTGAGTTTTTAAAAAGGGCCCCCTTTTTTTTTAAATTTTTTCCCCGGGGGGTTTTTTTTTTTTTAAAAATTTTTTTTTTTGTTTTTTTAAAAAAAAAAAAAAATTTTTTTTTTAAAAAAAAAAGGGGGGGAATTTAAAAAAAAAAAAGGTTTTGGGGGTTTTTCCCCTTTTTTTTTTTACCGGGTTTTTTAAAAAAACAAAAAAAGGGGGGTTTTTTTTTTTAAAAAGGGGGGGGGGGGGGGGTTTTTTTTTTTTTTTTTGGGGGTTTTTTGGGGAAAAAAAAATTTTTTTTTTTTTCCCTTTTTTTTTTTTTAAAAAAAAAAAATTTTTTTTTTAAAAAATTTTGGGGGTTTTTTAAAAAGGGGGCCCCTTTTTTTCCCAAAAAAAAAAAGGGGGAAAAAAAAAAAAAGGGGGGGGTTTTTTTAAAAAAAAGGCCCCCTTTTTTTTTTTGGGGGCGGAACCCCGGGGGCCCCTTTTTTTTTTAAAAAATTTTTAAAAAATTTTTTTTAAAAAATTTTTAAAAATTTTTTTAAAAAAAAATTTTTTGGGGGAAAACCCCCCCAAAAATTTTTTGGGGGGGTTTTTTTTTAAATTTTTAAATTTCCCCGGGGGGAAAAAAAAAAAGGGGGTTTTTTAAAAAAAATTTTTTTAAATGGGGCCCTTTTTAAACCTTTTTTTTTTTTTTTAAAAAGGGTTTTTTTTTTTTAAAAAAACGGGGAAAATTTTTTTAAAAAAAAATTTTTAAAAGGGGAAAACCCCCCAAAAAAAAAGGGGTTTTTTTTTTCCCCCCCGGGGGGAAAAAAAAAAGGGGTTTTAAAAAAGGGGGGAAAATTTTTTTTTTCCCAAACCCCCCAAACCCCCCTTTTTTTCCCCAAATTTTTTTAAAAAAAACGTTTTAAAAAAATTTTTTTTAAACAAAAGGGGGAAAAAAAAAAAAAAGGGGGGTTTTTTTTGGGGAATTTTTAAAAAATTTTTTAAAAAAAAAAACCCCCCCAAAAATTAAAAAAAAATTTTTTTTTGAAAAGGGGAAAAACCCTTTTTTTGGCCGGGGGCCCCCGGTTTTAAACCGGGGGGGTTTTTTTTTTTTAAAGGGGTTTTTTAAAAAAAAAAAAAGTTTTTTTTTAAAAAATTGGGGGTTTTTTTAAAAAAAATTTCTTTAAATTAAAATTTTTCCCCCCCCAAAAAAAGGGGGGGGGGGGGTTTTTTAATTTAAATTAAAGGGGAAAAAAAGGAAAAAAAAATTAAATTTTTAAAAAAAAAAATTTTTTTTTTTTTGGGGGGGTTTTTTTAAACCAAGGGGGTTTTTTTTAAAGGGGTTTTTAAAAGGGGGGGTTTTTTTTTTTTAAAAACCCCCTTTTTTTTTTTTTAAAAAAAAAATTTTAAAAAGGAAAAACCCCCGGGGTTTAATTTTGGGGGAAAACCCTTTTTTAAAAAAAGGGGGGGGGGAAAAAAAAAAAAGGGGGTTTTTTAAAAAAAAATTCCCCCCAAAAAAAACTTGGAAACCCCTTTTTTCCCCCCCCAAAAAAAAAAATTTTTTTTTTTTTCCAAAAATTTTTTAAATTTTTTTAAAAAAAATTCGGGGTTTTTTTTTTAAAAAATAATTTTTAAAAAAGGGTTTTTTTAAAAATTTTTAAAAAAAAAAAAAAAATTTTTTGGGGAAAAAAAAACCCTGGGCCCTTTTTTTCCGGGGTTTTTTTTCCCAATGTGCATTGAGTAAATATGAGCGCAATCCGTCACCATCATAGCTCAGTGGCAGAGCACTGGTCTTAAACCAGGTGCCGTGAGTTCGATCCTCACTGGTGGCTTGTACAAATACGTGATCAAGTATGGAGTTGTTTTAATCGAAAGACGCGTGCGGTATATTTTTCTTTTTATAGTGCTTGCGATCGCTCTCGATTATAACTGCGTTACTGTAACTCCTAATAGAATGCTCATTTTTGCAAGAGAAATGTGTCTCTACATATATTTCAAACTAATCTACGAGAAATGCGAAAGAAACAAAATGTGTATTGGCAATATGAACGCAATCCGTCGCCATTATAGCTCGTAAGTGTTAGAGCACTGGTCTTGTAAAACCAGCGGTCGTGAGTTCGATCCTCACTGGTGGTTTTTGGCCAAATACGTGATCAAGCATGAGTTGTTTTTAATCGAAAGACGCGTGCGGTATATTTTTAGCGTAAGTGTTTAAGGATCGCTCCCGATTATAATCCGCGCTAATTTAATCCCATTGAATGTCATTTTTGGAAGAGAAGTTCGTATCTCTACATATATTTCAAACTAATCTCCATGAGAGAAATGTCGCGAAAGAAACAAAAATGTGCATTAAGCGTATTATGAACGTAATCCGCCATTATAGCTTTCAGTGTTAGAGCACTGGTCTTGTAAAACCAGGGGTCGTGAGTTCGATCCACTGGTGGCTTTTACAAATACGTGATCAAGCATGGTTGTTTTTAATCGAAAGAGGCGTGCTGTAAGCATTTTTCTTTATAGTGCTTGCGATCGCCGTCGATTATAATCCGCGTTAATTTAATCCTATTGTGAATGCGTCATTTTTGGAAGAGAAATGTGTCTCATTATATATATTTCAAACTAATCTAATGAGAGAAATGTAGCGAAAGAAATTAAATGTGCATTGAGTAATATAGAAACGTAATCACTATCATAGCTCATTGGCGTAGAGCACTTGCCTTAGAAACCAGGGGTCGTGAGTTCGATACTCTCTGGTGGTTTTTATTAAAGCGCCGCGGAAAAAGCATGGAGTTGCTTTAAATCTCCGTTACCGCAAGCGTATATTTTTCTTTATAGTGCTTGGCATCGCTCTCGATTATAATCCGTGTTAATTTAATCCTTAAGAGAATGTCATTTTTTAAAGAGAAATGTGTCTCATTATATTTCAGTAATCTACGAGAGAAATGTAGCGAAAGAAAACAAAATGTGCATTGAAAGTAGTAAGCGAACATAATCCGTCGCCATCATAGCTCAGTGTAGCAGCATACTGGTCTTGTAAAACCAGGGGTCGTGAGTTCGATCCTCACTGGTGGCTTTACAAAACTTGAAAAAGCATGGAGTTGTTTTTAATCGAAAGACGCGTGCTGTATATTTTTCTTTTTATAGTGCTTGCGATCGCTCGATTATAATCCGCGTTATTTAATCCTTAATAGAATGTCATTTTTGGAAGAGAAATGTGTCTCTATATATATTTCAAACTAATCTACGAGAGAAATTTCGCGAAAGAAACAAAAATTTGCATTGAGTAATATGAACGCAATCCGTTGCCATCATAGCTCAGTGGCAGAGCACTGGTCTTGTAATCCAAGGGTCGTGAGTTCGATCCTCACTTTTGGCTTTACAAAACTTGAAAAAGCATGGAGTTGTTTTTAATCGAAAGACGCGTGCTGTATATTTTTTATAGTGCTTTACCTGCTCTCAATTAATCCGCGTTAATTAATTTCTTAATAGAATGTCATTTTGGAAGAGAAATGTTCTATTATATACTTCAAACCACCTACGAGAGAAGTTAAAGCGAAAGAAACAAAATGTGCATTGAGTAATATGAGCATATGTAACTGTCGCCATCATAGCTCAGTGCGGCAGAGCACTGGTCTAGTTGTCAGGCCGTGAGTTCGACCACTGGTATCTTACAAAAACTTGAAAAAGCATGGAGTTGTTTTAATCGAAAAGACGCGTGCTGTATATTTTTCCTTTATAGCTATGATCGCTCCGATTATAATCCGCGTTAATTTAATCCTGATAGAATGTCATTTTGGAAGAAAATGTGTCTCATTATATATACTTCCCAAACTAATCTACGAGAGAAATGTCGCGAAAGAAACAAAATGTGCATTGAGTAATATGAACGTAATCCTTCGCCACTCATAGCTCAGTGGCAGCACTGGCCCTGTAAACCAGGGTCGAGCCTCAGATCCTCACTGGTGGCTTACAAATAAAGACCGCGAAGGAAGCGTTTAATCAAAGACGCGTATATATTTTTCTTTTATAGGCGCTTATGATCGCTCTCAGATTTATAATCCAGTGCTAATTTAATCATTAAGAATGTCATTTTTAAAGAGAAATGCCCCATTATATATTTCAAACTAACCCCACAGAGAAACAAGTCGCGAAAACAAAAATGCATTGAGTAATATAAACGTAATCCGTCGCCATCAGCTCAGTGGCAGAGCACTGGTCTTGTAAACCAGGGGTCGTGAGTCTGATCGTCACAAGCGCTTTACAAATACGTGATCGCGCGAGAGTTTGTTTTTAATCGAAAGACGCGTGCTGTTATTTTTCTTTATAGTGCATGCGATCGCTCTCGATTAATCCGCGTTAATACTTCTAATAGAATGTCATTTTTGAAGAAATGTGTCTCTATTATATTTCAAACTAATCTGCCGAGAGAAATAAAGCGAAAGAAACAAAAAATGTGCATTGAGTATGAGCGTAACTGTCACCATCATAGCTCAGCAGAGCACTGTCTTGTAAACCAGGTGTCGTGAGTCGATTCTCACTGCGGTTTTGGCTAAATACGTGATCAAGTATGTACAAAGTTTTTAATCGGAAAGACGCGTGCGGTATATTTTTTCTTTTATAGTGCTTGTGATCGCTCTCGATTATAATCCGCGTTAATTTAATCCTTAATAGAATGCCTTCTTGAAGAGAGAATGTGTCTCATTATATATTTCCCAAAGTAATCTACGAGAGAAATGTAGCGAAAGAAACAAAAATGTGCATTATAATCCGTCGCCATCATAGCTCAGTGCGGCAGAGCACTGGTCTTGTAAAACCAGGGTCGTGAGTTCGATCCTCACTGGTATTTTGCATGTTCTGAAAAGCATGGAGTTGTTTTAATCGAAAGACGCGTGCTGTGGCATTTTTCTTTTTATAGTGCGTTTATGATCGCTCCCTCGATTATAATCCGCGTTAATTTAATCCTTAATAGAATGTGTCATTTTTGGAAGAGAAATGTGTCTCCGCTTATATATATTTCCAAACTAATCTGCCAGATTTCGCGAAAGAAACAAAAAATTTGCATTGAGTAATATGACCCAACTGGCCATCATAGCTCAGTGGTAGAGCACTGGTCTTGTAAATCCAAGGCCTTGAGTCTGATCCTCACTTTGGCTTATAAAATGCAGCATGGAGTTGTTTTTAATCGAAAGACGCGTGCTGTATATTTCGCGTGCTTATACCGCTCTCAATTAATCCGCGTTACTAATTTTTAATAGAATAAGCCGCTTTTTGGAAGAGAAATGTGTCTCATTATATACTTCAAAACTAATCTACGTGAGAAATAAAGGAAAGAAAACAAAATGTGTGGCACAGTATCATAGCTCAGTGGCAGAGCACGTCTTGTAAACAGGGTCGTGAGTTCGATCCTTCCGGTATCTTACGCAAAAACTTGAAAAGCATGGAGCGTTTTTTAATCAGCATGCGTGTTGCATATTTTTTATAGTGTTTAGTTCTCGATTATAATCCGCGTTAATTAATCCCATTAAATGTCATTTTGAAGAAAATGTGGTTCATTATATATTTCAAACTAATCTACGAGAGAAATGTCGCGAAAGAAAACAAAAATGCATTGAGTAATATGAACGTAATCCTTCATCATAGCTCAGTAAAAGCACTGGCGTCTCAAAATCAGGGTCGCGAGTTCGATCTCACTGGTGGTTTTACAAATACGTGATCAGCGCAGGAGTTGTTTTTAATCGAAAGACGCGCTGTATATTTTTCTTTTTATAGTGCTTGCGATCGCTCTCGATTATAACTGCAAGCATCTTAATCCTTATTAGAATGCCAGTTTTTGAAGAGAAATGTGTCTCATTATATATTTCTAAACTAATCTACGAGAGTGTCGTCGCGAAAACAAAATGTGCACTGAGTAATATAAACGTAATTCGTCGCCATCATAGCTCAGTGGTAGAGCACTGGTCTTGTAAACCAAAGTCGTGGAGTTCGATCCTTCTACTCAGTAGTTTTACAAATACGTGATCAAGCATGAGCTGTTTTAACCAAAAGACGCGTGCTGTATATTTTTCTTTTATAGTGCATGCGATCGCTCTCGATTAATCCGCGTTATCTAATTTCTAATAGAATGTCAGGCTTTGGAAGAGAAATGTGTCTCACATATATTTCAAAACTATCTAATGAGAGAAAATGTCGAAAGAAAACAAAAATGTGCATTAAGTAATATGAACGCAACCGTCGCCATTATAGCTCATAGTGTTAGAGAGCACTGGTTCTGTAAAGTCCAGGGTCGTGAGTTCGATCCTCAATACCTGGTGTTTTACAAATACGTGATCAAGCATGGAGTTGTTTTTAATCGAAAGACGCGTGCTGTATATTTTTCCTTTATAGTGCTTCTGCGATCGCCGTCGATTATAATCCGCGTTAAATTTAATCCCATTAGAATGTCAGTTTCTTGGAAGAGAAATGTGTCTCATTATATGGTTTCAAACTAATTCTACGAGAGAAATGTAGCGAAAGAAACAAAAATGTACGGAGTAATATGAACGTAACTGTCAGCATCATAGCTCAGTGGCAGGTTACCTGGCCTTGTAAACCAGGGGTCGAGTTCGATTTCTGGTGCCTTTACAAAACTTGAAACAGCATGGAGTTGTGACCGAAGACGCGTGCTGTATATATTTTTCTTTTAATAGTGCATGCGACGCCTACCGATTAATCCGCGTTAATTTAATCCTTAATAGAATGTCATTTTTGAAGAGAAACGTCCGGCCGTCATATATTTCCAAACTAATCTACGAGAGAAATGTATGAAAGAAACAAAAATGTACGAAAGTAATATGAACGTAATCTGGCGCCATCATAGTCACAGTGGCAGAGCACTGGTCATGTAAAACCAGGTGTCGAAAGTCTGAACTCACTGGTGGCTTTACAAAACTTGGAAAGCTACGGTTGTTTAATCGAAAGACGCGTGTCATTTATTTTTTCTTTTTATAGTGCTTGCGATCGCTCTCGATTATAATCCGCGTTAATTTAATCCTTAATAGAATGTCATTTTTGGAAGAGAAATGTGTCTCATTATATATTTCAAACTAATCTACGAGAGAAATGTAGCGAAAGAAACAAAAATGTGCATTGAGTATTTATGAAACGTAATCCGTCACCACATCATAGCTCAGTGCTAGCACTGGTCTTGTAAACCAGGCGTTAGGAGTTCGATAATTACCTTCGGTAGGTTTTAAAAATTTGGAAAAGTATGCTGTTTTAACCTGAAGACGCGCCGTTTATTTTTCATTTTATAGTGCTTGCGATCTCGATTATATAACTGCGTTAATTTAATCCTTAATAGAATGTCATTTTTGGAAGAAAAATGTGTCTCATTATATATTTCAAACTAATCTACGAGAGAAATGTCGCGAAAGAAACAAAAATGTGCATTGAGTAATATGAACGTAATCCGTCGCCATCATAGCTCAGTGGCAGAGCAACACTGTCTTGTAAACCAGGGTCATGCAGTCTGGATCCTCACTGGTGGCTTTACAAAATACGTGATCAAGTATGGAGTTGTTTTCTAACTCTGGAAAAGACGCGTGCTGTATATTTTTCTTCTTATAGTAAGCCGCGATCGCTCTCGATTATAACCGCGCTAATTTAATCATTAATGTAGAATGTCATTTTGGAAGAGAAATAAATCTCATTATATATTTCCAAAACTAATCACGCACGAGAAATGTCGCGAAAAACAAAATGTGCATTGAGTAATAGCAAAACGTAATCCGTCGCCATCATAGCTCAGTGGCAGAGCACTGGTCTGAAAACCAGGGCTCTTAGAGTTCGATCGCTTTTCCACGGGAAGCTTTACAAATACGTGATCAGTTATGAGTGAATCGAAAGACAAATGCGTGCTGTATATTTTTTATAGGTGCATGCGATCGCCTTCGATTAATCCGCGCTAATTAATTTCTAATAGAATGTCATTTTTGGAAGAGAAATGTGTCTCATTATATTACTTCAAACTAATCTACGAGAGAGAAATAAAGCGAAAGAAACAAAAATGTGTATTGAGTAATATACGCAACCGCCCACCATCATCATACTCGTGGCAGAGCACGTCTTGTAAACCAGGTGTCGTGAGTTCGATTCTCACTGGTGGCTTTACAAAATACGTGATAAAGCATGGAGTTGTTTTAATCGAAAGACGCGTGCGGTATATTTTTCTTTTTATAGTGTCGCGACCGCTCGATTATAATCAAGTGTTAATTTAATCCTTACTAGAATGTCATTTTGGAAGAGAAATGTGTTCCCTGCTGCAGGTATTTTCAAAGTAATCTACGAGAGAAATGTAGCGAAAGAAACAAAATGCATTATAATCCGTCGCCATCATAGCTCAGTGGCAGAGCACTGGTCTGCACGGTAAAACCAGTCGTGAGTTCGATCTTCACTGGTGGCTTTACAAAACTTGTAAAAGCATGGAGTTGTTTTTAATCGAAAGACGCGTGCTGTATATTTTTTCTTTTATGCGCCGCGTATCGCTCTCGATTATAATCCGCGTTAATTTAATCTTAATAGAATGTCATTTTTGGAAAAGAGAAATGTGTCTCATTATATATATATTTCAAACCACCTACGAGAGAAATTTCATGAAAAGAAAACAAAATTTGCATTGAGTAATACAGAACGCAATCCGTTGCTATCATATAGCTCAGTGGCAGAGCACTGGTCTGTAATCCGCACGGTTCGATCCTCACTTTTCAGTTTCAAAACTGAAAGCATTGTTGTTTTAATCGAAAGACGCGTGCTGTGTATATTTTTTCTTTTATAGTGCTTGCGATCGCTCATTAATTGGGCGTTAATTAATTTCTTAATAGAATGTCATTTTTGGAAGAGAAATGTGTCTCATTATATACTCAAAACTAACTCCACATGAGAGAAATAAAGCGAAAGAAACAAAAAATGTGCATTGAGTAGCGCAGAGCTGCAATCCGTCGCCATCATAGCCTTTCAGTGGCAGAGCACTGGTCTTGTGTAAAACAGGGGTCGTGAGTTCGATCCTCACCGGTATCTTTGCCAAAACTTTAAAAGCTACGGAGTTGTTTTTAATCGGCGACGCGTGCTGTATATTTTTCTTTTTATATGCTTGCGATCGCTCTCGATTATAATCCGCGTTAATTTAATCCCACAGAATGTGTCATTTTTGGAAGAAAAATGTGTCTCATTATATACTTCAAAACTCAATCTACGAGAGAAATGTCGCGAAAGAACAAAAAATGCATTGAGTAATATAGAACGTAATCCTCGCCATATCAGTCAGTGGCAGAGCACCTCGTGTCTTGTAAACCAGGGGTCGCGAGTTCGATCCTCACTGGTGGCTTTACAAATGCGTGATCGCTACGGTGGAGTCTTGTTTTTTAATCTGAAAGATGCGTGCTGTATATTTTTCTTTTATAGTGCTCTTGCGATCGCTCTCGATTATAATCCGCGTTAATTTAATCCTTAATAGAATGTCATTTTTGGAAGAGAAATGTGTCTCATTATATATTTCAAACTAATCTACGAGAAATAAATGCGAAAAACAAAAATGCACTGAGTAATATAAACGTAATTCGTCGCCATCATAGCTCAGTGGCAGAGCACTGGTCTTGTAAACCAGGGGTCGTGAGTTCGATCCTCACTCGGTGGCCGCATAAATACGCGATCAAGCATGGAGTTGTTTTTAACTCAAAAGACGCGTGTCATATATTTTTCTTTATAGCATGAGATCGCTCGATTAATCCGCGTTAATTACTCTAATAGAATGTCATTTTGAAGAGAAAGGTGTCTCACATATATTTCAAACTAATCTACGAGAGAAATGTCGCGAAAGAAACAAAAATGTGCGCATTAAGTAATATGAACGTAACTGTCGCCATTAAGGCTATTATTATAGCTCAGTGCGTTAGAGCACTGGTCTTGTAAACCAGGGTCGTGAGTTCGATCCTCACTGGTGGCTTTACAAATACGTGATCAAGCATGGAGTTGTTTTAATCGAAAGACGCGTGCTGTATATTTTTTCTTTATAGTGTTTGCGATCGCTGTTGATTATAAATCCGCGCTAATTTAATCCTTAAGCAAATGTCATTTTTGGAAGAGAAATGTGTCTCATTATATATTCCTGTAAAACTAATCATTAAGAGACGTAGCGAAAAGAAACAAAAATGTGTATTGAGTAATATATGAACGTAATCCGTCAGCATCATAGTCGGCAGAGCACTGGCCTTGTAAAACCAGGGGTCGTGAGTTCGATACTCTCTGGTGCCTTTACAAAACTTCTGGAAACAGCAGCGGAGTTGTTTTAATCGAAAGACGCGTGCTGTATATTTTTCTTTAATAGTGCGTATGATCGCTCGATCCGCGCGTTAATTTAATCCTTATTAGAATGTCATTTTTGAAGAGAAATGTGTCTCACATTATATATTTCCAAACTAATCTACGAGAGAGAAATGTAGTGAAAAGAAACAAAAATGTGCATTGAGTAATATGAACGTAATCTGGCGCTATCATAGTCATTCAGTGGTAGCATGCTCGGTCATGTAAACCAGGTGTCGCAGTTCAACTCTCACTGGTGCGGTTTTACAAAACTTGTAGTCCAGTTATTCCTTTAATCGAAAGACGCGTGCTGTATATTTTTCATTTTATAGTGCTTGCGATCGCTCGATTATAATCCGCGTTAATTTAATCCTTAATAGAATGTCATTTTAAGAAGAGAAATGTGTCTCATTATATATTTCAAACTAATCTACGAGAGAAATGTAGCGAAAGAAACAAAAATGTGCATTGAGTAATATGAACGTAATCCGTCACCATCATAGCTCAGTGGCAGAGCACTGGTCTTGTAAACCAGGCGTTAGGAGTTCGATACTCACTGGTGGCTTTACAAAATTTGGAAAAGCATGGAGTTGTTTTTAATCGAAAGACGCGTGCTGTTTATTTTTCATTTTATAGTGCTTGCGATCGCTCTCGATTATAATCCGCGTTAATTTAATCCTTTTCCATGAATGTCATTTTTGAGAGAAATGTCTCATTATATATTTCAAACCACCGCCAGAGAAATGTCGCGAAAACAAAAATGTGCATTGAGTAATATAAACGTAACTTCGTCGCCATTATCATAGCCAGTGCGGCAGAGCACTGGTCTTGTAAACCAGGGGTCGAGTTCAATCTCACTGGTGGCTTTACAAAGGCGTGATCACATGGAGTTGTTTAATCGAAAGCATTTTGTGCTGTATATTTTTCTGTGCATGCGATCGCTTCCTCGATTAATCCGCGTTAATTAATTTCTGAATAGAATGTCATTTTGAAGAGAAATGTCTCATTATATACTTCCTTCAACTAAATTCACGAGAGAAATAAAGCGAAAGAAACAAAAATGTGCATTGTTGAAAGCTAATATGAACGTAATCCGTCGCCACATCATAGCTTAGTGGCAGAGCACTGGTCTTGTAAACCAGGGGTCGACTTCGATCCTCACTGGTGGCTTTACAAAAAACTTGAAAAAGCACAGCTGCGAGTTGTTTTTTAATCGAAAGACGCGTGCCGTAAGTATTTCTTTCTTTATAGTGTCTATGATCGCTCTCGATTTATAATCCGCTAATTTAACTTCTTAATAGAATGTCACTTTTGAAGAGAAATGTGTCTCATTATATATTTCAAACCGCTACGAGAGAAATGTCGCGTGAAAGAAATAAAATGTGCATTGAGTAGCGAACGCAATCCGTCGCCATCATAGCTCAGTGCGGCAGAGCACTGGTCTTGTAAACCAGGGGTCGTGAGTTCGATCCTCCTGGTGACTTTATAAATGCGATCGGGCAGCATGGAATTGTTTTTAACCTGAAAGACGCGTGCTGTATATTTTTCTTTTTATAGTGCTTGCGACGCTCTCGATTATAATCCGCGTTAATTTAATCCTTAATAGAATGTCATTTTTGGAAGAGAAATGTGTCTCATTATATATATTTCAAACCACCCACGAGAGAAATGAAAGAAAACAAAAGCATTGAGTATATGAATGTAATCCGTCACTTTATAGCTCAGTGGCAGAGCACTGGTCTTGTAAACCAGGGGTCGTGAGTTCGACTCATTGGTGGCTTTATTAAAGTCCCTAAAAAGGCTGTTGTTTTGAAAGACGTGTGTTGTATATTTTTCTTTATAGTGCTTGCGATTGCTCTCGATTATGATCCACGTTAATTTAATCCTGAATAGAATGTCATTTCTGTTGGAAGAGAAATGTGTCTCATTATATATCATAAAACCAATCTACGAGAGAAAATGTTCTGGCAAAGAAACAAAAAGAGTAATATGCAAAACGTAATCCGTCACCATCATAGCTCAAAGTGGCAGAACACTTGCCTTAGAACCAGGGGTCGTCAATTGATACTCTTTGGTGGTTTTTACAAAACTTGAAAAAGCATGGTGCTGTTTTAATCGAAAGACGCAAAAGTTGTATATTTTTCTTTTATAGTGCTTTTCCGATCACTCGATTTCGCGTAGTCCTATGCTAATTTAATCTTTAATAGAATGTCATTTTTGAAGAGAAATGTGCCTAATATATATTTAAAAACTAATCTTACGAGAAATGTCGCGAAAGAAACAAAAATGTGCATTTTCGAGTAATATGAACGTAATCCGTCACTATCATAGCTCAGTGGCAGAGCACTGGCCATGTAAACCAGGGGTCGTGAGTTCGATTACTCTCTGTGGCTTTACAAAACTTGAAAAGCATGGACGTTTTAATCGAAAAGACGCGTGCGGTATATTTTTCTTTATAGTGCTTGCTATCGCCTTCGGCTACTATATAATCCGCGTTAATTTAATCCTTACAATGTTTTTGGAAGAAAATGCCCCAATATATATTTCAGACTCACCCACAGAGAAATAAAGCAAAAGAAACAAAAATGTGCATTGAGTAACATGAACGTAATCCGTCGCCATCATAGCGCAGTGATAGCCCTGCTGGTCTTGTAAACAAGGGGTCGCAGTTCGATCTCTCACTGGTATTTTACAAAACTTGAAAAAAGCATGGAGTTGTTTGAATCGAAAGCTCTGCTGTATATTTTTTCTTTTTATAGGCAAGCTTAAGTGATAAAGCCTGATTATAACTCAAGTACATCTTAATCCTTAATTGAATGTCATTTTGGAAGGGAAATGCGTCTCATTATATATTTCAAAACTAATCTACGAGAGAAATGTCGCGAAAGAAACAAAAAATGCATTGAGTAATATGAACGTAACTGTCTACATCATATTCAGTGTTAGGATAATTGTTTTTGTAGTAAACCAGGGGTCGAGTTCGATCCTCACTGGTGGCTTCTTATTGTACGTGATCGTGCATGGAGTTGTTTCTTTGCACGAAAGACGCGTGCTTTATATTTTCTTTTATAGTGCTTGGGTGGATCGCCTCTTCGATTATAATCCGCGTTAATTTATTTAATCCTTAATAGAATGTCATTTTTGAAGAGTCGTCTCAATATATTTCAAACTAAGCTACGAGAGAAATGTCGCGAAAGAAATGTACCGTGCATTGGCAATATGAACGCAATCCGTCGCCGTCATAGCTCAGCCAGTAAAGCACTGGTCTTGTAAACCAGGGTCGCGAGTTCGATCTCACTGGAAAGTTTTACAAAAAACTTCCTGAAAAAGCATGGAGTTGTTTTAATCGTTACGTGCTGTATATTTTTATAGGTGCTTACGACTGCCTCGATTATAACTGCGTTAAATTTAATCCTTAATAGAATGTCATTTTTGAAGAGAAATGTGTCTCATTATATATTTCAAACTAATCTACGAGAAATACCAAAGCGTAGGCAAACAAAATGTGCATTGAGTAATATGAACGTAGTCCGTCGCCATCATAGCTCAGTGGCAGAGCACTGGTCTTGTAAACCAGGGGTCGAGTTCGATCCTCACTCGCGTGGCCTTTACAAATATGTGATCAAGCTAATGTGGAGTTGTTTTAATCGAAAGACGCGTGCTGTATATTTTTCTTTTTATAGTGCTTGCGATCGCTCTCGATTATAATCCGCGTTAATGAATCCTTAATAGAATGTCATTTTTGAAAGAGAAAATGTGTCTCACATATATTTCAAACTAATCTGATGAGAGAAATGTCGCGCGAAAGAAACAAAATGTGTGCATTCAGTGCGCGAATGGAAATACCGCCGTCATAGACCAAAACAACGCATTGGTCTTGTAAACCAGGGTCGTGAGTTCGGGATCTTCATGCAGGTGGTTTTTAGAAATGTTTCTACCTAAGAATGAAGTGCTGCTCCCTAATCAAATGACGTGCTTTATACGTATTTTCTTTTTATGTGGTGCAGACGTCTGATCGTTCTCTATTAATCAGGATGTTTTCATTACGAGGGGAAATAAGTTTTTTCTTGGAAGAGAAAAGTGTCTCATTATTTTCAAACTAACCTACGAGAAATAAATGTCGCGAAAGAAGCCAAAAAATGTGCATTGAGTAAAATGAACGAAATCCGTCACCGTTATAGCTCATTGGCAATAACACTGATCTTGTAAATCAGGATTGTAGTTGATCCTCACTTGTGGCTTTACAAAATACTTGATCAAGAATGGAGTTGTTTTCAATCACCGAGAAAGACGCGTGCTGCATATTTTCTTTTTATAGTGCATTCCATCGCTCTTGAACTATCCGTGGTATCATCCGAGAGAAAACCTTTTTTCGAAGAGTGAAAGTGTGTCATTATATTTCAAACTAATCTACGATAAAAATGTCGCGAAAGAAGGTGAAATGTGCATTGAGTAATGCGGAACAAAACTGTCGCCATCATTAAGTTTAGTGGCAAAGCACTGGCATGTAAACACCAGGGTCGTGTGATTTTGATCCTCACTGGTGGCTTTGCGAATATTTGCCTGGCAAGTTTTGTTATTTCTTAATCAAAAGTATGCAGATTATTTTTCTTTTTAAGTGCATTCGATCGTTCTCGATTGATCCGGGATATTTTCATCCTGAAGATGAATGTCATTTTAGGAAAAGAAAGTGTCTTATTATTTCAAAGTAATCTACGAGAGAAATGTCGCGAAAGAGACAAAAATATGCATTGAGTAATGCGAATAAAAACCGTATCCATCGCGTTCTGTGAAGAGACTGGTCTTGTAAACAAGTGGTCGTGCGTTCTATCCTCACTGGTGGCGTTATGAATATTTGCTCGCTAACGTGTTGTTTCTAATTCGCTATCTACGCAGATTATTTTTCTTTAAATGCATTCAATACTTCTCGTTTGAACCGGATATTTTTTCCTGAAGAGGAATTTTATTTTTGGAAGAGAAAAGCGTCTACTAGCACCAGTGCATTTAGTAAATGAACGAAATACATCGCCACATGATTGGTTCAGTTGCTCTGCGCTGTTCTTATGTTCTGTAAACCAGGGTCGTGAGTTCGATCTTCATTAATTTGTGGCTCAGGGAATACTTGCTAGATTAAGTTGTTGCTTCAAATGAAAGATGCATGCTTCTTTCTTTTTATATTGCATTTGATGCATACAGGAGATTTGATCCTCAGAGAAATGCCATTTTTGAAGAGAAAATTGTCTCATTATTTTAACCAAGCATGAGATCAATGTCGTTGAAAAAACGAAAATGGGCATTGGAATAATATCAATGATATATATCCGTGTTCATCAAACCAGTTGCAGAGCACTGGTCTTGCAAACCAGCTGTCATGAGTTCCTATTCTCACTTTGTGCTTGCTAATATTTGCTACAGCAGTTGTTTTCAATGAAAGCGCACTCATGCCGCATATTCTCCTCTTTCTTTGTAGTACATTCTGGTGTTTCGGTTTATCCGGATATTTTGATTCCGAAGAGAAAGGCCCTTAGCAGGAAATGTCTTATTAGCGGCTTGTTAAACTATCATACGAGATCACCAGTAGAAACGAAAATTTTACCGGAAAGTAGTATGAATGAAATCCGTTACCGAGTCGCGGCAGAAGCACTTGTCTGTTGTCATGATCGCGGTGTCTGGATAATCACTGTTTGGGAATGCTTACTCAAGCAGGTGTTCTTTTCTAATTAAAAGAATGATGATACTTATTTTTCAGTTTTGGGGAACATTCGTATCATCTGGATGTATCAATATTTTGAAAACTGAAGAGTAAATGGCATTTTTTTTGTAAGAAATGTGTCTCCATTATTTCAGCCCATGCAATGAGAGCACTTGAAGAAACAAAAATGCATTGAGTAATATGAACATATTCGTTGCCTTCATTGCTTAGTGGCAGAGCACTGGTCTTAAGCCAGGTTCGCGAGTTTGATCCCACCTGGTTATGAATGATTACTCAAGAGAAACGTTCTTCTAAATAAAAAGTCGCATGTCTATTTTCGTTTATAGGCCTTGAACTCCTTAGAAAAGGTATTGAAGAGAAAAGGGAAACCTTTAACACAGGACTTGTAACGTCATTGGATCTTGTTTGGAGTGCATTAATACTGTAATCTGCAAACCAGTTGTTTATATATATATATAGCAGGCTAAAAACAATTTGTTGTAAGCAGTATATTTAAAAGACAGTTCTACATGTATTTTCTACCATTTTAGAATAGTCACACATTATATAAATAAATACAAAAACACAATTTTTCTTTTATCATTATTATAATATATCGTCGGCATAATTATCAGACTGCGTAATCCTTACTAGTAAAGCAGACACACCAGCAGGTAATAAACGCCGCTATGCTCCAGCCAACGCCCTTCGCCCGAGAAGAAGCTTCCTACTGGTTACAGTAGACGCTAACACCGTTTACGCGAGTCTGCCTTGGTGTGAATGAGCCTTTACTGATTTGATGGGGTGCAAGGCCCCAAGCGCTTTGGTACGATTCTTAATCTTTTTGCTTGTGTACGCATGCCTCAGCTCTGGGCACCGGTTTTTACTTATTCCTCGATCAGTGTAATCACTACTTTTTATTTCATAATAAAAACTAGATTCTTTTGAAGAGAGGTGGTGACAAGATTTAACATAAAATAAATATAACAGAAAATAATATTAATATATTACACTTCCATAGATATATAAATTGAAAGTACACTATTTTAAAGCTCCATACATGGTACCGTAACAATGTGTTACTTTTAATAGCAGTAAAACCAGCGTGAAAAAAAACAGAAACAAAAAACTAACATTAATATACGTTATCTCCATACAAACCGCTAATACGCACGATAAAAATATCAAGTAAACCAGTATTGCAATATTATTGCCTATCTTTGGGTTAAAACATAAACAACAACTTAAGCTAGCCCTACTGCATCAAAATTAGCATGCCAGATGGAGTTACGCAGTCTGATAGTTGTAATCTGATGATATTATATATATTCATAAGAATTGCTGAAATGTAATATTACGACCAGCCAAAAGTTAAAATGATTTTTGTACTCAATAATCATACGGATTTTATGTACTGTGTGTAGAAAAATCTTGCATAAGCCTTTTGATTCAAAAAAAGTTATATGGGGTTCGTTTTAGTATGAAAATCCACTAACCCAACGATGTTCTTTCTCGGTTTGGGCAATCTTTTTCTAAGTCGCCTTGGTGAGATATCGAATTCAGCCCTGAAATAAATAGTAACTGAAGTACCTTGGCGACTGGTTTTAGTCAGCCGTGCAGCGGAACTGCGCCAAGGTGCCCCCCATACTACACTTTAACCGTTATAAGGATTAATAAATTTTAAAAATCGCAAATAATCAAAAATATATGAATATAATAAATTTTTTACTCTTTTATTTTTGTTACAAATATAGTTTTAAATCTGGGTCATTTATTTTTCCAGTTTCATAATGTTTTTTTAAAAAATTTAATCTTAATTTTTATTTTATAAACATACCATATTATAATGAATGTATAATAAATAAATGAATAATGAAAATATACTTACATCTTAAAATTCATATAAATATTGAAAAACAGCTGAAATTGTTCAAAAGTGAAAGTTCTTAATAATAAACGCACAATATTTAGACGATTATTAGATCTACAGGTACGATACTGAAACAGTTATTCTCAAGAAAGCATATCGTGAAAATATAATTTATTGCACTTTTTTATTGTAATTATTTTGCAAGCAGCTAATAAATTTATATAAATAATGTGCATTGAGTAAATATGAGCGCAATCCGTCACCATCATAGCTCAGTGGCAGAGCACTGGTCTTAAACCAGGTGCCGTGAGTTCGATCCTCACTGGTGGCTTGTACAAATACGTGATCAAGTATGGAGTTGTTTTAATCGAAAGACGCGTGCGGTATATTTTTCTTTTTATAGTGCTTGCGATCGCTCTCGATTATAACTGCGTTACTGTAACTCCTAATAGAATGCTCATTTTTGCAAGAGAAATGTGTCTCTACATATATTTCAAACTAATCTACGAGAAATGCGAAAGAAACAAAATGTGTATTGGCAATATGAACGCAATCCGTCGCCATTATAGCTCGTAAGTGTTAGAGCACTGGTCTTGTAAAACCAGCGGTCGTGAGTTCGATCCTCACTGGTGGTTTTTGGCCAAATACGTGATCAAGCATGAGTTGTTTTTAATCGAAAGACGCGTGCGGTATATTTTTAGCGTAAGTGTTTAAGGATCGCTCCCGATTATAATCCGCGCTAATTTAATCCCATTGAATGTCATTTTTGGAAGAGAAGTTCGTATCTCTACATATATTTCAAACTAATCTCCATGAGAGAAATGTCGCGAAAGAAACAAAAATGTGCATTAAGCGTATTATGAACGTAATCCGCCATTATAGCTTTCAGTGTTAGAGCACTGGTCTTGTAAAACCAGGGGTCGTGAGTTCGATCCACTGGTGGCTTTTACAAATACGTGATCAAGCATGGTTGTTTTTAATCGAAAGAGGCGTGCTGTAAGCATTTTTCTTTATAGTGCTTGCGATCGCCGTCGATTATAATCCGCGTTAATTTAATCCTATTGTGAATGCGTCATTTTTGGAAGAGAAATGTGTCTCATTATATATATTTCAAACTAATCTAATGAGAGAAATGTAGCGAAAGAAATTAAATGTGCATTGAGTAATATAGAAACGTAATCACTATCATAGCTCATTGGCGTAGAGCACTTGCCTTAGAAACCAGGGGTCGTGAGTTCGATACTCTCTGGTGGTTTTTATTAAAGCGCCGCGGAAAAAGCATGGAGTTGCTTTAAATCTCCGTTACCGCAAGCGTATATTTTTCTTTATAGTGCTTGGCATCGCTCTCGATTATAATCCGTGTTAATTTAATCCTTAAGAGAATGTCATTTTTTAAAGAGAAATGTGTCTCATTATATTTCAGTAATCTACGAGAGAAATGTAGCGAAAGAAAACAAAATGTGCATTGAAAGTAGTAAGCGAACATAATCCGTCGCCATCATAGCTCAGTGTAGCAGCATACTGGTCTTGTAAAACCAGGGGTCGTGAGTTCGATCCTCACTGGTGGCTTTACAAAACTTGAAAAAGCATGGAGTTGTTTTTAATCGAAAGACGCGTGCTGTATATTTTTCTTTTTATAGTGCTTGCGATCGCTCGATTATAATCCGCGTTACTTAATCCTTAATAGAATGTCATTTTTAAAGAAATGTGTCTCTATATATATTTCAAACTAATCTAATGAGAGAAATTTCGCGAAAAGAAGTTCAAAAATTTGTATTGAGTAATATGAACGCAATCCGTTGCCATCATAGCTCAGTGGCAGAGCACTGGTCTTGTAATCCAAGGGTCGTGAGTTCGATCCTCACTTTTGGCTTTACAAAACTTGAAAAAGCATGGAGTTGTTTTTAATCGAAAGACGCGTGCTGTATATTTTTTATAGTGCTTTACCTGCTCTCAATTAATCCGCGTTAATTAATTTCTTAATAGAATGTCATTTTGGAAGAGAAATGTTCTATTATATACTTCAAACCACCTACGAGAGAAGTTAAAGCGAAAGAAACAAAATGTGCATTGAGTAATATGAGCATATGTAACTGTCGCCATCATAGCTCAGTGCGGCAGAGCACTGGTCTAGTTGTCAGGCCGTGAGTTCGACCACTGGTATCTTACAAAAACTTGAAAAAGCATGGAGTTGTTTTAATCGAAAAGACGCGTGCTGTATATTTTTCCTTTATAGCTATGATCGCTCCGATTATAATCCGCGTTAATTTAATCCTGATAGAATGTCATTTTGGAAGAAAATGTGTCTCATTATATATACTTCCCAAACTAATCTACGAGAGAAATGTCGCGAAAGAAACAAAATGTGCATTGAGTAATATGAACGTAATCCTTCGCCATCATAGCTCAGTGGCAGCACTGGCCCTGTAAACCAGGGTCGAGCCTCAGATCCTCACTGGTGGCTTACAAATAAAGACCGCGAAGGAAGCGTTTAATCAAAGACGCGTATATATTTTTCTTTTATAGGCGCTTATGATCGCTCTCAGATTTATAATCCAGTGCTAATTTAATCATTAAGAATGTCATTTTTAAAGAGAAATGCCCCATTATATATTTCAAACTAACCCCACAGAGAAACAAGTCGCGAAAACAAAAATGCATTGAGTAATATAAACGTAATCCGTCGCCATCAGCTCAGTGGCAGAGCACTGGTCTTGTAAACCAGGGGTCGTGAGTCTGATCGTCACAAGCGCTTTACAAATACGTGATCGCGCGAGAGTTTGTTTTTAATCGAAAGACGCGTGCTGTTATTTTTCTTTATAGTGCATGCGATCGCTCTCGATTAATCCGCGTTAATACTTCTAATAGAATGTCATTTTTGAAGAAATGTGTCTCTATTATATTTCAAACTAATCTGCCGAGAGAAATAAAGCGAAAGAAACAAAAAATGTGCATTGAGTATGAGCGTAACTGTCACCATCATAGCTCAGCAGAGCACTGTCTTGTAAACCAGGTGTCGTGAGTCGATTCTCACTGCGGTTTTGGCTAAATACGTGATCAAGTATGTACAAAGTTTTTAATCGGAAAGACGCGTGCGGTATATTTTTTCTTTTATAGTGCTTATGATCGCTCTCGATTATAATCCGCGTTAATTTAATCCTTAATAGAATGCCTTCTTGAAGAGAGAATGTGTCTCATTATATATTTCCCAAAGTAATCTACGAGAGAAATGTAGCGAAAGAAACAAAAATGTGCATTATAATCCGTCGCCATCATAGCTCAGTGCGGCAGAGCACTGGTCTTGTAAAACCAGGGTCGTGAGTTCGATCCTCACTGGTATTTTGCATGTTCTGAAAAGCATGGAGTTGTTTTAATCGAAAGACGCGTGCTGTGGCATTTTTCTTTTTATAGTGCGTTTATGATCGCTCCCTCGATTATAATCCGCGTTAATTTAATCCTTAATAGAATGTGTCATTTTTGGAAGAGAAATGTGTCTCCGCTTATATATATTTCCAAACTAATCTGCCAGATTTCGCGAAAGAAACAAAAAATTTGCATTGAGTAATATGACCCAACTGGCCATCATAGCTCAGTGGTAGAGCACTGGTCTTGTAAATCCAAGGCCTTGAGTCTGATCCTCACTTTGGCTTATAAAATGCAGCATGGAGTTGTTTTTAATCGAAAGACGCGTGCTGTATATTTCGCGTGCTTATACCGCTCTCAATTAATCCGCGTTACTAATTTTTAATAGAATAAGCCGCTTTTTGGAAGAGAAATGTGTCTCATTATATACTTCAAAACTAATCTACGTGAGAAATAAAGGAAAGAAAACAAAATGTGTGGCACAGTATCATAGCTCAGTGGCAGAGCACGTCTTGTAAACAGGGTCGTGAGTTCGATCCTTCCGGTATCTTACGCAAAAACTTGAAAAGCATGGAGCGTTTTTTAATCAGCATGCGTGTTGCATATTTTTTATAGTGTTTAGTTCTCGATTATAATCCGCGTTAATTAATCCCATTAAATGTCATTTTGAAGAAAATGTGGTTCATTATATATTTCAAACTAATCTACGAGAGAAATGTCGCGAAAGAAAACAAAAATGCATTGAGTAATATGAACGTAATCCTTCATCATAGCTCAGTAAAAGCACTGGCGTCTCAAAATCAGGGTCGCGAGTTCGATCTCACTGGTGGTTTTACAAATACGTGATCAGCGCAGGAGTTGTTTTTAATCGAAAGACGCGCTGTATATTTTTCTTTTTATAGTGCTTGCGATCGCTCTCGATTATAACTGCAAGCATCTTAATCCTTATTAGAATGCCAGTTTTTGAAGAGAAATGTGTCTCATTATATATTTCTAAACTAATCTACGAGAGTGTCGTCGCGAAAACAAAATGTGCACTGAGTAATATAAACGTAATTCGTCGCCATCATAGCTCAGTGGTAGAGCACTGGTCTTGTAAACCAAAGTCGTGGAGTTCGATCCTTCTACTCAGTAGTTTTACAAATACGTGATCAAGCATGAGCTGTTTTAACCAAAAGACGCGTGCTGTATATTTTTCTTTTATAGTGCATGCGATCGCTCTCGATTAATCCGCGTTATCTAATTTCTAATAGAATGTCAGGCTTTGGAAGAGAAATGTGTCTCACATATATTTCAAAACTATCTAATGAGAGAAAATGTCGAAAGAAAACAAAAATGTGCATTAAGTAATATGAACGCAACCGTCGCCATTATAGCTCATAGTGTTAGAGAGCACTGGTTCTGTAAAGTCCAGGGTCGTGAGTTCGATCCTCAATACCTGGTGTTTTACAAATACGTGATCAAGCATGGAGTTGTTTTTAATCGAAAGACGCGTGCTGTATATTTTTCCTTTATAGTGCTTCTGCGATCGCCGTCGATTATAATCCGCGTTAAATTTAATCCCATTAGAATGTCAGTTTCTTGGAAGAGAAATGTGTCTCATTATATGGTTTCAAACTAATTCTACGAGAGAAATGTAGCGAAAGAAACAAAAATGTACGGAGTAATATGAACGTAACTGTCAGCATCATAGCTCAGTGGCAGGTTACCTGGCCTTGTAAACCAGGGGTCGAGTTCGATTTCTGGTGCCTTTACAAAACTTGAAACAGCATGGAGTTGTGACCGAAGACGCGTGCTGTATATATTTTTCTTTTAATAGTGCATGCGACGCCTACCGATTAATCCGCGTTAATTTAATCCTTAATAGAATGTCATTTTTGAAGAGAAACGTCCGGCCGTCATATATTTCCAAACTAATCTACGAGAGAAATGTATGAAAGAAACAAAAATGTACGAAAGTAATATGAACGTAATCTGGCGCCATCATAGTCACAGTGGCAGAGCACTGGTCATGTAAAACCAGGTGTCGAAAGTCTGAACTCACTGGTGGCTTTACAAAACTTGGAAAGCTACGGTTGTTTAATCGAAAGACGCGTGTCATTTATTTTTTCTTTTTATAGTGCTTGCGATCGCTCTCGATTATAATCCGCGTTAATTTAATCCTTAATAGAATGTCATTTTTGGAAGAGAAATGTGTCTCATTATATATTTCAAACTAATCTACGAGAGAAATGTAGCGAAAGAAACAAAAATGTGCATTGAGTATTTATGAAACGTAATCCGTCACCACATCATAGCTCAGTGCTAGCACTGGTCTTGTAAACCAGGCGTTAGGAGTTCGATAATTACCTTCGGTAGGTTTTAAAAATTTGGAAAAGTATGCTGTTTTAACCTGAAGACGCGCCGTTTATTTTTCATTTTATAGTGCTTGCGATCTCGATTATATAACTGCGTTAATTTAATCCTTAATAGAATGTCATTTTTGGAAGAAAAATGTGTCTCATTATATATTTCAAACTAATCTACGAGAGAAATGTCGCGAAAGAAACAAAAATGTGCATTGAGTAATATGAACGTAATCCGTCGCCATCATAGCTCAGTGGCAGAGCAACACTGTCTTGTAAACCAGGGTCATGCAGTCTGGATCCTCACTGGTGGCTTTACAAAATACGTGATCAAGTATGGAGTTGTTTTCTAACTCTGGAAAAGACGCGTGCTGTATATTTTTCTTCTTATAGTAAGCCGCGATCGCTCTCGATTATAACCGCGCTAATTTAATCATTAATGTAGAATGTCATTTTGGAAGAGAAATAAATCTCATTATATATTTCCAAAACTAATCACGCACGAGAAATGTCGCGAAAAACAAAATGTGCATTGAGTAATAGCAAAACGTAATCCGTCGCCATCATAGCTCAGTGGCAGAGCACTGGTCTGAAAACCAGGGCTCTTAGAGTTCGATCGCTTTTCCACGGGAAGCTTTACAAATACGTGATCAGTTATGAGTGAATCGAAAGACAAATGCGTGCTGTATATTTTTTATAGGTGCATGCGATCGCCTTCGATTAATCCGCGCTAATTAATTTCTAATAGAATGTCATTTTTGGAAGAGAAATGTGTCTCATTATATTACTTCAAACTAATCTACGAGAGAGAAATAAAGCGAAAGAAACAAAAATGTGTATTGAGTAATATACGCAACCGCCCACCATCATCATACTCGTGGCAGAGCACGTCTTGTAAACCAGGTGTCGTGAGTTCGATTCTCACTGGTGGCTTTACAAAATACGTGATAAAGCATGGAGTTGTTTTAATCGAAAGACGCGTGCGGTATATTTTTCTTTTTATAGTGTCGCGACCGCTCGATTATAATCAAGTGTTAATTTAATCCTTACTAGAATGTCATTTTGGAAGAGAAATGTGTTCCCTGCTGCAGGTATTTTCAAAGTAATCTACGAGAGAAATGTAGCGAAAGAAACAAAATGCATTATAATCCGTCGCCATCATAGCTCAGTGGCAGAGCACTGGTCTGCACGGTAAAACCAGTCGTGAGTTCGATCCTCACTGGTGGCTTTACAAAACTTGAAAAAGCATGGAGTTGTTTTAATCGAAAGACGCGTGCTGTATATTTTTTCTTTTATGCGCCGCGTATCGCTCTCGATTATAATCCGCGTTAATTTAATCTTAATAGAATGTCATTTTTGGAAAAGAGAAATGTGTCTCATTATATATATATTTCAAACCACCTACGAGAGAAATTTCATGAAAAGAAAACAAAATTTGCATTGAGTAATACAGAACGCAATCCGTTGCTATCATATAGCTCAGTGGCAGAGCACTGGTCTGTAATCCGCACGGTTCGATCCTCACTTTTCAGTTTCAAAACTGAAAGCATTGTTGTTTTAATCGAAAGACGCGTGCTGTGTATATTTTTTCTTTTATAGTGCTTGCGATCGCTCATTAATTGGGCGTTAATTAATTTCTTAATAGAATGTCATTTTTGGAAGAGAAATGTGTCTCATTATATACTCAAAACTAACTCCACATGAGAGAAATAAAGCGAAAGAAACAAAAAATGTGCATTGAGTAGCGCAGAGCTGCAATCCGTCGCCATCATAGCCTTTCAGTGGCAGAGCACTGGTCTTGTGTAAAACAGGGGTCGTGAGTTCGATCCTCACCGGTATCTTTGCCAAAACTTTAAAAGCTACGGAGTTGTTTTTAATCGGCGACGCGTGCTGTATATTTTTCTTTTTATAGTGCTTGCGATCGCTCTCGATTATAATCCGCGTTAATTTAATCCCACAGAATGTGTCATTTTTGGAAGAAAAATGTGTCTCATTATATACTTCAAAACTCAATCTACGAGAGAAATGTCGCGAAAGAACAAAAAATGCATTGAGTAATATAGAACGTAATCCTCGCCATATCAGTCAGTGGCAGAGCACCTCGTGTCTTGTAAACCAGGGGTCGCGAGTTCGATCCTCACAGGTGGCTTTACAAATGCGTGATCGCTACGGTGGAGTCTTGTTTTTTAATCTGAAAGATGCGTGCTGTATATTTTTCTTTTATAGTGCTCTTGCGATCGCTCTCCGATTATAATCCGCGTTAATTTAATCCTTAATAGAATGTCATTTTTGGAAGAGAAATGTGTCTCATTATATATTTCAAACTAATCTACGAGAAATAAATGCGAAAAACAAAAATGCACTGAGTAATATAAACGTAATTCGTCGCCATCATAGCTCAGTGGCAGAGCACTGGTCTTGTAAACCAGGGGTCGTGAGTTCGATCCTCACTCGGTGGCCGCATAAATACGCGATCAAGCATGGAGTTGTTTTTAACTCAAAAGACGCGTGTCATATATTTTTCTTTATAGCATGAGATCGCTCGATTAATCCGCGTTAATTACTCTAATAGAATGTCATTTTGAAGAGAAATGTGTCTCACATATATTTCAAACTAATCTAGCGAGAGAAATGTCGCGAAAGAAACAAAAATGTGCGCATTAAGTAATATGAACGTAACTGTCGCCATTAAGGCTATTATTATAGCTCAGTGCGTTAGAGCACTGGTCTTGTAAACCAGGGTCGTGAGTTCGATCCTCACTGGTGGCTTTACAAATACGTGATCAAGCATGGAGTTGTTTTAATCGAAAGACGCGTGCTGTATATTTTTTCTTTATAGTGTTTGCGATCGCTGTTGATTATAAATCCGCGCTAATTTAATCCTT
Organism: Trichonephila inaurata madagascariensis; assembly: GCA_019973955.1. NCBI lineage: Eukaryota > Metazoa > Arthropoda > Arachnida > Araneae > Nephilidae > Trichonephila > Trichonephila inaurata. The sequence goes on from BMAV01007174.1 coordinate 94,321, forward strand.
AAGCAAATGTCATTTTTGGAAGAGAAATGTGTCTCATTATATATTCCTGTAAAACTAATCATTAAGAGACGTAGCGAAAAGAAACAAAAATGTGTATTGAGTAATATATGAACGTAATCCGTCAGCATCATAGTCGGCAGAGCACTGGCCTTGTAAAACCAGGGGTCGTGAGTTCGATACTCTCTGGTGCCTTTACAAAACTTCTGGAAACAGCAGCGGAGTTGTTTTAATCGAAAGACGCGTGCTGTATATTTTTCTTTAATAGTGCGTATGATCGCTCGATCCGCGCGTTAATTTAATCCTTATTAGAATGTCATTTTTGAAGAGAAATGTGTCTCACATTATATATTTCCAAACTAATCTACGAGAGAGAAATGTAGTGAAAAGAAACAAAAATGTGCATTGAGTAATATGAACGTAATCTGGCGCTATCATAGTCATTCAGTGGTAGCATGCTCGGTCATGTAAACCAGGTGTCGCAGTTCAACTCTCACTGGTGCGGTTTTACAAAACTTGTAGTCCAGTTATTCCTTTAATCGAAAGACGCGTGCTGTTTATTTTTCATTTTATAGTGCTTGCGATCGCTCGATTATAATCCGCGTTAATTTAATCCTTAATAGAATGTCATTTTAAGAAGAGAAATGTGTCTCATTATATATTTCAAGTTCAATCTACGAGAGAAATGTAGCGAAAGAAAACAAAAATGTGGCCGAGTAATATGAACGTAATCCGTCACCATCATAGCTCAGTGGCATAGCACTGGTCTTGTAAAACCAGGCGTTATGGGAGTCTGATACTCACTGGTGGCTTTAAAAATTTAAAAGCATGTTGTTTTAACGAAAGACGCGTGCTGTTTATTTTTCATTTTATAGTGCTTGCGATCGCTCTCGATTATAATCCGCGCTAATTTAATCCTTTTCCATGAATGTCATTTTTGAGAGAAATGTCTCATTATATATTTCAAACCACCGCCAGAGAAATGTCGCGAAAACAAAAATGTGCATTGAGTAATATAAACGTAACTTCGTCGCCATTATCATAGCCAGTGCGGCAGAGCACTGGTCTTGTAAACCAGGGGTCGAGTTCAATCTCACTGGTGGCTTTACAAAGGCGTGATCACATGGAGTTGTTTAATCGAAAGCATTTTGTGCTGTATATTTTTCTGTGCATGCGATCGCTTCCTCGATTAATCCGCGTTAATTAATTTCTGAATAGAATGTCATTTTGAAGAGAAATGTCTCATTATATACTTCCTTCAACTAAATTCACGAGAGAAATAAAGCGAAAGAAACAAAAATGTGCATTGTTGAAAGCTAATATGAACGTAATCCGTCGCCACATCATAGCTTAGTGGCAGAGCACTGGTCTTGTAAACCAGGGGTCGAGTTCGATCCTCACTGGTGGCTTTACAAAAAACTTGAAAAAGCACAGCTGCGAGTTGTTTTTTAATCGAAAGACGCGTGCCGTAAGTATTTCTTTCTTTATAGTGTCTATGATCGCTCTCGATTTATAATCCGCTAATTTAACTTCTTAATAGAATGTCACTTTTGAAGAGAAATGTGTCTCATTATATATTTCAAACCGCTACGAGAGAAATGTCGCGTGAAAGAAATAAAATGTGCATTGAGTAGCGAACGCAATCCGTCGCCATCATAGCTCAGTGCGGCAGAGCACTGGTCTTGTAAACCAGGGGTCGTGAGTTCGATCCTCCTGGTGACTTTATAAATGCGATCGGGCAGCATGGAATTGTTTTTAACCTGAAAGACGCGTGCTGTATATTTTTCTTTTTATAGTGCTTGCGACGCTCTCGATTATAATCCGCGTTAATTTAATCCTTAATAGAATGTCATTTTTGGAAGAGAAATGTGTCTCATTATATATATTTCAAACCACCCACGAGAGAAATGAAAGAAAACAAAAGCATTGAGTATATGAATGTAATCCGTCACTTTATAGCTCAGTGGCAGAGCACTGGTCTTGTAAACCAGGGGTCGTGAGTTCGACTCATTGGTGGCTTTATTAAAGTCCCTAAAAAGGCTGTTGTTTTGAAAGACGTGTGTTGTATATTTTTCTTTATAGTGCTTGCGATTGCTTTCGATTATGATCCACGTTAATTTAATCCTGAATAGAATGTCATTTCTGTTGGAAGAGAAATGTGTCTCATTATATATCATAAAACCAATCTACGAGAGAAAATGTTCTGGCAAAGAAACAAAAAGAGTAATATGCAAAACGTAATCCGTCACCATCATAGCTCAAAGTGGCAGAACACTTGCCTTAGAACCAGGGGTCGTCAATTGATACTCTTTGGTGGTTTTTACAAAACTTGAAAAAGCATGGTGCTGTTTTAATCGAAAGACGCAAAAGTTGTATATTTTTCTTTTATAGTGCTTTTCCGATCACTCGATTTCGCGTAGTCCTATGCTAATTTAATCTTTAATAGAATGTCATTTTTGAAGAGAAATGTGCCTAATATATATTTAAAAACTAATCTTACGAGAAATGTCGCGAAAGAAACAAAAATGTGCATTTTCGAGTAATATGAACGTAATCCGTCACTATCATAGCTCAGTGGCAGAGCACTGGCCATGTAAACCAGGGGTCGTGAGTTCGATTACTCTCTGTGGCTTTACAAAACTTGAAAAGCATGGACGTTTTAATCGAAAAGACGCGTGCGGTATATTTTTCTTTATAGTGCTTGCTATCGCCTTCGGCTACTATATAATCCGCGTTAATTTAATCCTTACAATGTTTTTGGAAGAAAATGCCCCAATATATATTTCAGACTCACCCACAGAGAAATAAAGCAAAAGAAACAAAAATGTGCATTGAGTAACATGAACGTAATCCGTCGCCATCATAGCGCAGTGATAGCCCTGCTGGTCTTGTAAACAAGGGGTCGCAGTTCGATCTCTCACTGGTATTTTACAAAACTTGAAAAAAGCATGGAGTTGTTTGAATCGAAAGCTCTGCTGTATATTTTTTCTTTTTATAGGCAAGCTTAAGTGATAAAGCCTGATTATAACTCAAGTACATCTTAATCCTTAATTGAATGTCATTTTGGAAGGGAAATGCGTCTCATTATATATTTCAAAACTAATCTACGAGAGAAATGTCGCGAAAGAAACAAAAAATGCATTGAGTAATATGAACGTAACTGTCTACATCATATTCAGTGTTAGGATAATTGTTTTTGTAGTAAACCAGGGGTCGAGTTCGATCCTCACTGGTGGCTTCTTATTGTACGTGATCGTGCATGGAGTTGTTTCTTTGCACGAAAGACGCGTGCTTTATATTTTCTTTTATAGTGCTTGGGTGGATCGCCTCTTCGATTATAATCCGCGTTAATTTATTTAATCCTTAATAGAATGTCATTTTTGAAGAGTCGTCTCAATATATTTCAAACTAAGCTACGAGAGAAATGTCGCGAAAGAAATGTACCGTGCATTGGCAATATGAACGCAATCCGTCGCCGTCATAGCTCAGCCAGTAAAGCACTGGTCTTGTAAACCAGGGTCGCGAGTTCGATCTCACTGGAAAGTTTTACAAAAAACTTCCTGAAAAAGCATGGAGTTGTTTTAATCGTTACGTGCTGTATATTTTTATAGGTGCTTACGACTGCCTCGATTATAACTGCGTTAAATTTAATCCTTAATAGAATGTCATTTTTGAAGAGAAATGTGTCTCATTATATATTTCAAACTAATCTACGAGAAATACCAAAGCGTAGGCAAACAAAATGTGCATTGAGTAATATGAACGTAGTCCGTCGCCATCATAGCTCAGTGGCAGAGCACTGGTCTTGTAAACCAGGGGTCGAGTTCGATCCTCACTCGCGTGGCCTTTACAAATATGTGATCAAGCTAATGTGGAGTTGTTTTAATCGAAAGACGCGTGCTGTATATTTTTCTTTTTATAGTGCTTGCGATCGCTCTCGATTATAATCCGCGTTAATGAATCCTTAATAGAATGTCATTTTTGAAAGAGAAAATGTGTCTCACATATATTTCAAACTAATCTGATGAGAGAAATGTCGCGCGAAAGAAACAAAATGTGTGCATTCAGTGCGCGAATGGAAATACCGCCGTCATAGACCAAAACAACGCATTGGTCTTGTAAACCAGGGTCGTGAGTTCGGGATCTTCATGCAGGTGGTTTTTAGAAATGTTTCTACCTAAGAATGAAGTGCTGCTCCCTAATCAAATGACGTGCTTTATACGTATTTTCTTTTTATGTGGTGCAGACGTCTGATCGTTCTCTATTAATCAGGATGTTTTCATTACGAGGGGAAATAAGTTTTTTCTTGGAAGAGAAAAGTGTCTCATTATTTTCAAACTAACCTACGAGAAATAAATGTCGCGAAAGAAGCCAAAAAATGTGCATTGAGTAAAATGAACGAAATCCGTCACCGTTATAGCTCATTGGCAATAACACTGATCTTGTAAATCAGGATTGTAGTTGATCCTCACTTGTGGCTTTACAAAATACTTGATCAAGAATGGAGTTGTTTTCAATCACCGAGAAAGACGCGTGCTGCATATTTTCTTTTTATAGTGCATTCCATCGCTCTTGAACTATCCGTGGTATCATCCGAGAGAAAACCTTTTTTCGAAGAGTGAAAGTGTGTCATTATATTTCAAACTAATCTACGATAAAAATGTCGCGAAAGAAGGTGAAATGTGCATTGAGTAATGCGGAACAAAACTGTCGCCATCATTAAGTTTAGTGGCAAAGCACTGGCATGTAAACACCAGGGTCGTGTGATTTTGATCCTCACTGGTGGCTTTGCGAATATTTGCCTGGCAAGTTTTGTTATTTCTTAATCAAAAGTATGCAGATTATTTTTCTTTTTAAGTGCATTCGATCGTTCTCGATTGATCCGGGATATTTTCATCCTGAAGATGAATGTCATTTTAGGAAAAGAAAGTGTCTTATTATTTCAAAGTAATCTACGAGAGAAATGTCGCGAAAGAGACAAAAATATGCATTGAGTAATGCGAATAAAAACCGTATCCATCGCGTTCTGTGAAGAGACTGGTCTTGTAAACAAGTGGTCGTGCGTTCTATCCTCACTGGTGGCGTTATGAATATTTGCTCGCTAACGTGTTGTTTCTAATTCGCTATCTACGCAGATTATTTTTCTTTAAATGCATTCAATACTTCTCGTTTGAACCGGATATTTTTTCCTGAAGAGGAATTTTATTTTTGGAAGAGAAAAGCGTCTACTAGCACCAGTGCATTTAGTAAATGAACGAAATACATCGCCACATGATTGGTTCAGTTGCTCTGCGCTGTTCTTATGTTCTGTAAACCAGGGTCGTGAGTTCGATCTTCATTAATTTGTGGCTCAGGGAATACTTGCTAGATTAAGTTGTTGCTTCAAATGAAAGATGCATGCTTCTTTCTTTTTATATTGCATTTGATGCATACAGGAGATTTGATCCTCAGAGAAATGCCATTTTTGAAGAGAAAATTGTCTCATTATTTTAACCAAGCATGAGATCAATGTCGTTGAAAAAACGAAAATGGGCATTGGAATAATATCAATGATATATATCCGTGTTCATCAAACCAGTTGCAGAGCACTGGTCTTGCAAACCAGCTGTCATGAGTTCCTATTCTCACTTTGTGCTTGCTAATATTTGCTACAGCAGTTGTTTTCAATGAAAGCGCACTCATGCCGCATATTCTCCTCTTTCTTTGTAGTACATTCTGGTGTTTCGGTTTATCCGGATATTTTGATTCCGAAGAGAAAGGCCCTTAGCAGGAAATGTCTTATTAGCGGCTTGTTAAACTATCATACGAGATCACCAGTAGAAACGAAAATTTTACCGGAAAGTAGTATGAATGAAATCCGTTACCGAGTCGCGGCAGAAGCACTTGTCTGTTGTCATGATCGCGGTGTCTGGATAATCACTGTTTGGGAATGCTTACTCAAGCAGGTGTTCTTTTCTAATTAAAAGAATGATGATACTTATTTTTCAGTTTTGGGGAACATTCGTATCATCTGGATGTATCAATATTTTGAAAACTGAAGAGTAAATGGCATTTTTTTTGTAAGAAATGTGTCTCCATTATTTCAGCCCATGCAATGAGAGCACTTGAAGAAACAAAAATGCATTGAGTAATATGAACATATTCGTTGCCTTCATTGCTTAGTGGCAGAGCACTGGTCTTAAGCCAGGTTCGCGAGTTTGATCCCACCTGGTTATGAATGATTACTCAAGAGAAACGTTCTTCTAAATAAAAAGTCGCATGTCTATTTTCGTTTATAGGCCTTGAACTCCTTAGAAAAGGTATTGAAGAGAAAAGGGAAACCTTTAACACAGGACTTGTAACGTCATTGGATCTTGTTTGGAGTGCATTAATACTGTAATCTGCAAACCAGTTGTTTATATATATATATAGCAGGCTAAAAACAATTTGTTGTAAGCAGTATATTTAAAAGACAGTTCTACATGTATTTTCTACCATTTTAGAATAGTCACACATTATATAAATAAATACAAAAACACAATTTTTCTTTTATCATTATTATAATATATCGTCGGCATAATTATCAGACTGCGTAATCCTTACTAGTAAAGCAGACACACCAGCAGGTAATAAACGCCGCTATGCTCCAGCCAACGCCCTTCGCCCGAGAAGAAGCTTCCTACTGGTTACAGTAGACGCTAACACCGTTTACGCGAGTCTGCCTTGGTGTGAATGAGCCTTTACTGATTTGATGGGGTGCAAGGCCCCAAGCGCTTTGGTACGATTCTTAATCTTTTTGCTTGTGTACGCATGCCTCAGCTCTGGGCACCGGTTTTTACTTATTCCTCGATCAGTGTAATCACTACTTTTTATTTCATAATAAAAACTAGATTCTTTTGAAGAGAGGTGGTGACAAGATTTAACATAAAATAAATATAACAGAAAATAATATTAATATATTACACTTCCATAGATATATAAATTGAAAGTACACTATTTTAAAGCTCCATACATGGTACCGTAACAATGTGTTACTTTTAATAGCAGTAAAACCAGCGTGAAAAAAAACAGAAACAAAAAACTAACATTAATATACGTTATCTCCATACAAACCGCTAATACGCACGATAAAAATATCAAGTAAACCAGTATTGCAATATTATTGCCTATCTTTGGGTTAAAACATAAACAACAACTTAAGCTAGCCCTACTGCATCAAAATTAGCATGCCAGATGGAGTTACGCAGTCTGATAGTTGTAATCTGATGATATTATATATATTCATAAGAATTGCTGAAATGTAATATTACGACCAGCCAAAAGTTAAAATGATTTTTGTACTCAATAATCATACGGATTTTATGTACTGTGTGTAGAAAAATCTTGCATAAGCCTTTTGATTCAAAAAAAGTTATATGGGGTTCGTTTTAGTATGAAAATCCACTAACCCAACGATGTTCTTTCTCGGTTTGGGCAATCTTTTTCTAAGTCGCCTTGGTGAGATATCGAATTCAGCCCTGAAATAAATAGTAACTGAAGTACCTTGGCGACTGGTTTTAGTCAGCCGTGCAGCGGAACTGCGCCAAGGTGCCCCCCATACTACACTTTAACCGTTATAAGGATTAATAAATTTTAAAAATCGCAAATAATCAAAAATATATGAATATAATAAATTTTTTACTCTTTTATTTTTGTTACAAATATAGTTTTAAATCTGGGTCATTTATTTTTCCAGTTTCATAATGTTTTTTTAAAAAATTTAATCTTAATTTTTATTTTATAAACATACCATATTATAATGAATGTATAATAAATAAATGAATAATGAAAATATACTTACATCTTAAAATTCATATAAATATTGAAAAACAGCTGAAATTGTTCAAAAGTGAAAGTTCTTAATAATAAACGCACAATATTTAGACGATTATTAGATCTACAGGTACGATACTGAAACAGTTATTCTCAAGAAAGCATATCGTGAAAATATAATTTATTGCACTTTTTTATTGTAATTATTTTGCAAGCAGCTAATAAATTTTTCCCCCGAAAAAAAAACCCCGTGTTTACATTTTTCATGAATGTAATAAATTTTCCCATTATGTTTAAAACACGTTTTTTTTAATTTTGCTTTTTGCGGGAAAGCCAACATTCAGTCATAATAACCCTAAATGTTGGTTGTGACGGGCTCACGCGTCTTTTCATTAACATATCCTTTGGGTTCTTTGGGGCCAATATTAATGGCAACTCTTTTCTAACCAAACCCAAGAAGTGAAGGAAAGATGCAAATTAAGAAGCTTTTAAATATCAGAAGTTAGAGTAAGCGGTGTGGCAATTTGGGGAATGTTATGATAGTACGTGATTCAATTGTGAAGTGACAGCCAACAGAGGAATTCCGTGACAAAGAGCCCTTAGGTCAAGGTGCATACCAATGCACTCCGGTGAAACACAACTGCAACTAGAATCATATTGATCGCTACTCCATTCGACATTAAGGTAGGAGTAACTATTTAATATTCGGATCTGTGATAGAATTATAATTGAGCTTAGGCGAGTTTGTTATTGATAGTGGTCCGAGTTACGTTATTTCGGTAATATATACATTGTGTGTTTAGTCACCGTAGATTCTCTCCCATATATTATTATTATCTAATATGTTAAAGGTTTAAGTTTAAGATCTTAATAAAGTCATATTAAGATCATGTCATCTCCTAGTTCTTCATTTATTCCTACACCTCTAGCTCATGCTGATAATCAAGGAGAAGGGCACCCGAGGGGAAACTTCACATGGTTTTTCTTTAAAAAAAAATTTTTTTTTCCAAGCTAAAAATTAACCCAAAATTTAGAAATTAATACACTTAGTTTTATGCAATTTTTTTGAATAAAAAAAATGGCCACTTTTATGACCGTTTTCTTCAAAATTATGCGAGCATTAAAGGTAAGATAAAACCATTTTCTCTCTCTCTCTCTCATAGTTTTTACTTTACTATTTTATGTTATTGTGATTTGTCTTATTGAACTGGCTTCCATTTGCTCGTCATTTTTTCAGCTTCCCAATTTGTTACAATTTTTTACTTGAATTGCCTTTAATCTAAAATATCTCAAAGTGCCATGTTAACAGAAAATATATTAAACCCAATATCGACACTTTTGAGAACGATAATTTATGGAGCTTAAATGGCAACCAGACAGTTTCATCTGTCTTTTTTTTTTAAATGGGGTCTAATATATCCCTTACATGTAGACTGTATTAAAAACTTTAATTTTTTTTTAATTATTACAATTTTTTATAATTTTTTTTTATTTTCGATGTATTAATTTTGGGGCATTACAGAAGCAGTTTTATTTCCTTTGTTTTACTGGTTCTTAAGAGAATTTTTTATAAACGCGGAGTTAGTATAGTATATTTTTCTGTTTGTAAATAATGAAAAACAAGACATTTAATTGTAATTATTTATAAGAAATAAAAATAAAGCAACAAAATCTCAAGGCAGATTTCAAAATTTTATTTTTAAGTAGGCACATAAGAGGAACTTTTTAGCGAAGGATAATTGTGTGATTGGGATTTTTATAAGAAACGAAAAATGTTGAAAGATACATCAGCTTTTAGTTGTCATTTACAAGTTTTCCATTTATGTATTCCTTCATGTTCATTTTGAAGTCAGACATATTTCATGTTAGCTGTAAAAGAAAAAAGAACATGTGAAATATATAACATAAACCTAAGACTTAACATATAATTGGTATTTCTAGTAAAACAGATAAATTGATAACAAAATTGGCTTGTGCTCCCATCTCTATTATAAACAGATTTTTCCCAATTATTAATAATCTGAATACCTGACTAAAATTGGTCAGTATACTCCCTATAATTCTAAAAACTTGATATCAATAATTGAAGATGGAGACAACGAACAGCAAAAAAACTACTAGTAGAACGTCGTTTATCCGGAGCCAGTTTTTATGAACTACATGTACTGTATATGAATACGTTTTCGAACAGTGCAATGCTCAACAGTTATTTCGCGTGAGGCTAAAAGTGACGGGAAAACCCAAGGTCAGGGATATTTGGGGAATTTCAGTTGTGTGATTTGATAAACACCTGCACGGAATATTAGGTCAGTTTGTTTCCAAATGAGGGGGTATATATGCTCTTTTATTGAGTTGTGAACTGCTACGGCTTCGAATTCAAAACGAAGCGCAACGTCTTGAACATGGAGACAAAACTTGAAATATCGAACCGTCTCGCGAAGGGAGAAAATGGAGCGTCTCTGTCGACAATGAAACGGATGAAGATGAGGACAACAACGAAAATAGCAAGGGTCCATCAAATGCTGATGCGTTTTCTGCGTTAGAGACAGCTTTGGAGTTGTACGAACAACAACCAGAGTGCTGTCCTACTCAACTACTGCTACTCAAGAGACCTTGCAGCGAAAAAACGGAAGTGTACAATGCTACAGCGAAAAGTAAGTGATCATTTTCCACATACAAGGTCAAATTGCCACATTTTGCTTTTCTTCAAGCGCATTTCCCGCATGTGATGATTTTCCATATTCGTATAGTGTTCAGTTTCATATACTGCATGGATCGCATTCGGTTATTCGAACAATCGCGTATCCGAACGGTGTCCCGACCCAATTGATTCGTACTTAACTTACTGTACTTCCATGTACTTAAAATTGGAGTATTAATCTGTAGAATGGCACTACTATTTCAAAAATTGAATAAATATAGTAAGTCATTTATTTCCAACAATGTGGCTCTGACATATAATCTTAAATGTAGCTGCTCTTGTCACATAACTGTAAATATATACTGTCCCAAGCAGCAGACCAAAAGAAAATGGCGATCTTTTAAGACGTGGGTCCAGCGGCTCAGCCACAATGGTCGCCTCATCTTATTCTCGACTCAACCTAATTAAGATCATGATTCGAATAATTTTAACGGTCAAATGTTATTTCCGGTTGTATTCTCCGAAAAACTGCGAATTTCGCATGATATGTCAAATGACGATACGTGATGACCGTCGTCCATTTATAGATCTAGTCCTACCACCATCATTACTCATTCAGTCAAATGACGGCAGTCGGTCAAGCCGGATTGGGTGATTGTAAGTCATACATATTTATCTGTTTCGGTTGGTACGAGTATCTAACAACGTAGGCTGTCTATTTTCATGGGTCATAGGTGGGGCCTACATTTGTATAGGGGCACAAGGCCTGCTTTTAAGTAGGGGGCCTCGAGTCTACTTTTGCGTGGGAACCCAGGGTCTCAAGAAGTCTAAGACGTCCCCAGCGATCGCCATGAAAAACTGCCCATGTCCTTTGTCCTTCATTTTTGTAATGGTATTTGTTTCTCATGTGTACACTAACCAAAAGTAATAAATAACTGTTAACGTAAAGTTAACTTCGTACCAACCCCGAATCTATCGTATTTGGCTTAACCTTTAATGCTTAACACTTAACAGAAGTATATTTAAATGAATAATTTTCTTTTTACATTTAGTATATACTTAAATGACATTAGAAGATTTAAGTAAGATTTACATTCTATATTACTGTGTTTATCATTATTTTCTACGTTATTGTATTTGTAATTGGGAGGGGGGAGGATTCTGAAACACAAAAAAGAAATGAATTACAAACATTTAATATGCAAAAATTAGGAATTTTAATCTTTCACTAAGAACAGGTGAACTCTTTTTAACACACACATGACCATTCATAAATAAGAATGCACTTGATCTGTTATTTTCATGCAATGTATGTTGAGAAAAATAAATTGAACGATTCTCAAAACCAATACACCGTTTGCATATAACAAATGCTACTTTATTCCCTCACTTGCTTTAATATTGCAACGTAAATCGGGGTTCGAGGATTTTATCAGTGTCAAAGAGCAAGAAAATTCTTCAGAATTGATGGAAATTTATTGTAGAAAAACAATTCTTGAAATACAGGATACAGCCCTAAAATTCGCTTATACATCCCAGTATATCATCACACCTTTCACGGCACTTAGTCACAACTATCAGTGCCTAAAATACAAGTGTGTTAAAGATTATTCACAAGCACTCTCTCTCTCACACTCGTTTTTTTTAAACAGTCGAAGTAATAACTAATCGCTAGTCCACTCTTCAAAGGTCAAATACTAACACATCTTCTGCTAGCGGCTCCTATTTATAGTCTGCACAGATTTTTCTCGAAAGATCCGCTTACGTTATAGATCGGGATATTAACAGAATTCTCCAGTAATTTCCAGAAACATCCATATGGTCACCAAAAATGATGCCAACTTGGCTTTATCGCCTACATTTCGCCAAGTTTCCATTGAATCGCCATTATAATGTAAGGAACGGCGTTGTTTGTGAATATTACAATTTTAGCATAAAACAAATACAACAGAAACTAATATTAACGTATTACACATCCAGATATAAATTATTTACACTATTTTAAAGCATTAATTACACAAAATTCGTAACAATATTCTAGTGCATCTTAAGTTAGCAATTAAAACAAAGAATGCTTGAAATTTTACTCACCATAGTTATATTTAAAGTATCCTGGCACTCCAGCTTGAGCCAGCATTTGGCTACCCATGCGATTGGTGTTGGCGAAAGCCCCGGCATAGTTGCCGTTCGGATCGCTCTGCTGAACACATTTCATTCGTCCATCTGGCCCGGTGGAACACGACATAGAAAAAGAAGATGCGTGGCATGTTGTAATCGTTACCAGAACGATCAAGCAAACAACGAGGAATTTCATTGCTGTGCACTGAAACAGGGAAAAGAATCGTAGTTTTATGACAATTTGAAAATTTCGGAGGTATTTCATGTCTAAATTCCGGTCTATGGGTTTTACAAATATGTGCATATACTCGACTTATTATTATTATTATTATAGATAGCTGCTTATAATTTTTCTTATATATCTCTCTCCTTTCTTCCTGATTAACATATATACTCTGTGATACCCCGCGGCCCGGGCGTGCCATCTCTTCATCCAAGTGACCTAGATTTGTAGGAAGAAATGATTGATCACCCAAATTCGTCATAATAAATCTAATTTATTATTGTCTAAATATTTTGATAAACACAACGCAAGTCTTACTTATAGGGATGTAATCACGAGTGATACAACGTAATTCTAAATTCTAAGTAAATAGCGCCTGGAATCCTAATCACTAACTTTATGAAAAGCTATCCTAAAAATCTTAATCTGCCATAGATTTCTTAACACACTAATGTCCGTTCTATAATTACACTTCGATAAGTAATATCTGACCAATATCTCACGGCGATCAGCCTCTCAGCTTTTTGTCTCCTTCTTCTATTCTACTTCTATTATACTTCCATTCTACTAACACACGAATGCTTGAGCTCCATTATATATCTATTAACTATATATATATATATACTCTGCATATCGCGGTTTCTTCTTGAGAAGATTGGATTGAAATAATACCATTCTGACGCCAAAGATTCCCCAAGAGGATTAGTAAGAAAATCCGATAAAGCCCCTTCAGAACTCTACCGTTATGTACTGTCTATGGTCTTTTGACCCCTGGAAAATATATGAAATTTTATAAAGTTATCTGCATTGATATTTCAAAATTCCAATTTTTCTAAGAGAATGTCATCCGATTGTGTTAATACACAGGCCTTGGATAGAGCGCCGTCTGGTGGTAGCCCAAGAGGCAAAATAACGATCATTACAAATATTTATACCGTGCCGTTCTGTTTGTAATAATAATTGGCTACGAACTTTGGGGAATAAATAAATGAAAACACAGTTAGTTTAGTTGTCATTCAATTCGTGCTATTAGCTCGCTTTCTCTCTCTATTTATTTATTTATATATATGTAACGTATTAGCTGAGTGGTATATTTTTGGAATGTTAGTAGAGGATTTTCGTGAAACATCTTCGGAATGGACGTTCATCTTTTTATTTTCATATGACGCAACAAAGGCGTTATGACAATACAAAAGCATACGAATACACAAAGACAAAGAGAGCTGCAGCTATTTACATTTTTACGTGGACGAGGCTGAGACAAAAAAGCACGGTGACGATTACATGATGAAGGCAAGCAGACAAAGAGAGCGATTACACAGGATTTTCGCTTTTATACGGGCAATGACAAGCGCGTGACTATTATGTAATAGTAGTTCTAATTGGATGAAATGGGCAGGACAGGGATTTCGGAAAGTCGTTGATTACGATTAAAGTATTATTTTTAAACCAAAGAATTAAAGCTTGTTTAAATATTATTAAAAAGAGTTAACAAAAAGGATGCTAGAGGGAATTATATATATATATATATATATATTTATCTTTTTCAGATTTTCAATTGTTAATAAAATACTTTCTATTCATCCAATCAAGCTCAAATAAATTTTTAAAAATTTTTAGTGGATGACACTTGATGTTAATACATTTTTTCAAACATTAATTCATTAATTAAACTAAATTAAATTAATTACTGGTTTTCGACACCAACTTAGATTCTTCTCCATTGTTGTAACAATGTAATTGTTAAAACAATGACAAAAGTTGGCATTGTTACAAAAATGCAGACAAATCATGCTCTTTTTTCAATTCCTACTATTAGTTCACTCTCTCCCTATATATATATATATATATATTATATATATATATACCGTTCAAATTTTCAATCAAATACTTTCTATTCATTAATAAAATATTTCTTTTCACCCTTTTTAAAGTAAATTGACCAAGTAATACTTGTTTTTGTATTTTAATTTTTGTGGAAAATTAAAACACAAATCAAAAAAATCTACCCCCTAAAACCAATTTAAAAAAATTTGCCAAAAATAAATAAAAAAAAGGGAGCTAAGTTGTGAAACAGCGGGAAAAACTGATAGTGAAGATGATATACTGTGAAAATCGTTTAACCCCGAAATTGAAGGGACTGAAATATTTTTATCTAAAAAAGGTTTCTTTTTAAAAAAGGATTTTTTTTAAAAAAAAAAAAAAACATATATATATATTCAACAAAATTAAGTTTTTAGAAAGATATTTTATTTATATAGGCTTTAAACTTCACCTTCAAACTTTTCCCGTGATTTGCTCCCCAATTATTATTATTGTTATTGTTAATATAAAGTTGGATATATACCAAAATCTTTACAGGTTTCCATTTTCGTCTTCCGTTTTTGATCAACAGCCTTAAGAAGCTCCATCTTCATTTTAAATTAAACAGAAGTTTGCTTTCCCCCTGAACTCTTTGTCATTGCTGCGGTATACTCATCATGGAATTTCAAAGCCAGCTGATGAAAATGAAATGTTTTTTGTGTGGAGTTTGTAGGAGAAAAAGGTTTTTAAAGATAAAAAAAATTGACCGTGTCACAGGCTATATATATATTCTGGGGGTTTTTTAAAGCCAAGTTAGCCTCCTTTCTACGAAACTTTGAAACCCCTTTTTACACACCCCCAAATCTCACCTGCGTGGTCGTGTTTCCGTATTTTGTCCATTATCAGAAATGAAATATTTTCGTGTTAAGCGATTTTAGTTTTGTGTTAAGAGAAAAAATGATGAAAATACAAGTAGTTTGGTGGACCGTTGTATTATTTCTGTTAACCGATATTTCGTCTTGCGTTTTCGCGTTAAAAGTTTTTCACTGTTATGATCCATCGGACACTGGCTCTGGAACGGCATGGTAATGGGGAAAAAGAACTTTTTGAAAAAAGCGGGGGAAAAAAAGAAGATTTTGTGACGTCTCGCGTTCTTCTTCTAAAAAATTCCTAAGTTCGACGGCCACGATTAATGGCAAAACTTTTCCAACCCAATACCAGGAGAAACAGAACGAAATGCAAATGGGATATACTTTAAAAGGATAGAAGGTTTGGTGAGAAGGGGAAACCAGAATAACTTTGTACGGAATTGCGGAAAAATGTTGGGCCCAGCTCTGGAAGAAGGATACGCTCATCGTCAAAAAGATTAAAAAAGGATTAAAAAGCCTAGTATTCTCACCACAAATAAATAATAGGAAAATCTTCAACCTAGGAAGGAAGGTACTTATAAAGGTAATATTTTGTATAGGAAGTTAGATTAGAAATTAAATTATAATTTAAAATAAGTGATCTGTTGTGCGATCTGACTTGAATATTCAGTTTAATTTGGGGGCTTATTCTCACTTAAAAAAAGTTTTTTTTAAATTAAAATAAAAAAGCTTAATAAAAGTTGTGTTAAAATTACAAAATGTCTCATCATTTGAAAAATCCCACACCTCTAGCTTTCGCGGATCACTCGACATAACTATCCGGGATGGCTATGTCTCAATTTTTTTCAGCTCCAAAGACACTTGTAAAAGAACGATCACAATATTGGAGCTTCAATTGATGGGAAAAGCTTGGTAAAAATTTCAAGGTTTTTGATCCTAGATGATTTCCTGTTCTAACATTATTTTTTAGAGAACATTAGGGCCACGGGGTATGCCTAAAACTTTGTAAATGGTAAAATAAAAAAAATTTTTTAAAAAATGTAATACCTAAGATGATGAATGAAATTATTTTTAAATTTTAACAAAGAGATCTTTTAAATTATGGTAAAAAATAATTTTTTTAATTTCTATTCTTCTTTCTAAAAATATATGTCTAAAATAAAAAAATTTTTTTTTACTTACATGACACTTTATTTTTTGTTTTAGCCCATGATAAATTTGATTTTTTTTTAAACAACTGGGAAAAAAAAAATTATATGGTTTTTTAAAAATGATTTTACCCCCATCGGTAGAAATACTATACTGTTCGAATTAATTGGGACAAACATGTTTTACTTGTTTGAGTTGGTATGTGATTACTAGTGATGTCCTGAACCATCTCAAACCCGTTATATCTGCCTTTAGGTAGTGTGACAGGTTGATTATAACTTATTCGTTTTAATGTATCAGGAGCCCAGTTTTAAAGATTTTCAGTGGAGCAGCTGGTAATTTTAATTTTGCGTTCTGTATAAGACGTGTTAATTTTACTTGTTCAAAGATGGATATTACTCCGAGGAACCGTTCTAAAATAAATCGCTCTCAATGAACACACTTCTATGACTATGAGATATATAACTAGGACAGTTGGTGTGATCGAATTAAGTGTTTTAAGAACATTTCAAAATTCTGGATCATTGTCTCCAAAAAGAAAAATGTGGGCGCAAGTGGAAAACTATTCCAAGAATTGATAAAACTTTAATAAGTAGTAAAATAAATCCAAGAAAGACAAGCCTAGATCTTTGAAGGGATTTATTGGATAATAGTGTTGAAGTGAGTACCTAAACTGCACGGAAAAGGCTTCTGGAAGGTGGCCTTAAGGCAACAAGACTGAGGACAAAAACTATTTATAACTCAGAAAATGATGAAAAAACGTTTAGTAGGGGCCAAAAAATACCGATCATGGACTGTTAACGACTGGAAGAAGGTGGTTTTGAGTGATTTGTGCAGAGATACAAATCAAGTGTAGTTAGACGAAGTGAAGTTGAAACGTTCCCAGATCACACACACACATATCCAACAGATTGTAAAACACTCTTCCTAACAGATGTTTGGGTTCCAAATGGCCCTGGAAGCTTAGTTCCTCTTAAATACATGATGCATTATGTCAAATATATAGAAATATTATGTAGTAGGATTGTTCCATTCATAGAAACAGTTGATGGAACATTTCAACGTGACATGGCCCCTTGTCACAATTCGAAACTGGTCCATACTTTTATGTGGAAAATAAAATGAAAGTGCTCGATTGGCTTGAAAATTCCCCAGACTTAAATCATATTTAAAACTAATGGCATATTCTCAAGAATCATTTCGTTAAAATGAATCGCACGGCAACAGAGCAAATGATAAAAAGGGCTACAATAGTGTGTTATCAAGATGATGAAAGCAAGAAAATGTGTGCTACTCTAGTGAAGTCAATGCCAAGACGGGTTGAAAAGGTTTTTTCTGCTAAAGGAAGACATACTTCGTACTAATATACAGATTTTTTAATCTATTTAGGGTATGTAATGATAAAAATCTGAGGGTTTAGAAAAAAATCCTTTTTTTCCCCTTTGCCCAATTAATTCGAACAGTATAGTAAGTATATATAAGATGTCACTCGGTTTTTTAGTGTTTAGCATCTGGACAGGAAAAAAAATGTGGTGATATATAATACATTGTTAGACATTTGCTTAGAAAAAAGACAATTTTTAGAATTGTATAATTGGTGGAAGAAGTTTATTAGTCTAAGCCAGCTGAAATTGTCTTTGTAAATCTTCACATCCCAAAAAAATGTATTTATTTATTTGAACAGATTGTGGTTTATTATTATAAGTATTCTCTGTATATTTAAAGAGAGGAATGAGTATCATCTTCTGGGAAGTCTTTAAACCAGAGGTTGGCGGACTTTCCCATGTGGCACGGGCTACTTCTAATGTTTATGTTGCGGACTATCCAGTGGCTTAAGTGTGGCCATTTTGTATTTAAATTATGCTTTCTTTTCTTGACACTTGTTTTCGACATTGGGCCCCTATTTTAAAATATGACAGATTACTATTTTTACTGCAAAAACGCAAGTAACACAAAACTGTCAAGTTGAATACCTGAACAACTATGAGTGACTGCTAGATCATGTAATGTGGACGTATTCAATGCTGCGAGCAAAGAACATACGTGAACCGATGAATTTGAAACCAATGTATGTTCTTACAATTGTTCGCTCCCGATTTCCGCGTCATGGTGGAACATGACATCACCTTGAAAACACAATTCCGTAGAAGCGCGGTGTGTGGGTTGATGTCTCAATAGCCAATCTCGTGCTATCACGGGAAGAGCTGAGCATCAACATTTATTCTTCCCTTCAGGCGGCGTGTGGGGAAAAACTCATTCATACGGCTGGCGTTACAGTGATCACTTTTTTTCTCCTACTGTGGCAGTGAACATGTTAAGTGTCACTGTGTGATTCCAATGAAGGTACATATGTCGTCTACACATTTATCGAATCATTTGCTTTAATAAACACAGTTGTGGCAACTGTGAAAAGCTGATTCTCCAGTCTAACTGGCGTAGGTGTTCCATTAATATACTTCTTTTAGTAAGCACGCCTTAGGCCTTAGTAAGCCAAAAGGTCTTGACGGTCCACCGGTTGATTGCGATCAACTTAATGCCCATCCTTGCTTAAACCATATGTTTTTTCAGCTTTTCTTTCATTTCATGCTACTTAGAATATTAGAATAAAAGAAGTATGCATGCGTGTGTATATACAGAACACAAGCTAACTGTTTTTAGTTGTTCTATTACAATGTGTGCTATTTTATGTACATTTAATGCTGTGTATCCGTCTTTTTTTTTTATTTTAGAGAAAAACCACACAAGCAATCTAATAGATATTTACAATAACGCTGATGTACTCGTATTTGAAGTAGAAAATTTTTATAAATTTTATCAAATAGTTAATGAACTTTTAACTTGTTTCGAAAATAATTTCATCTAAGAAATTTTTTCCAGAAGTCAATGATTTTCGAGCGGATTACAGTTTCGGAAATCGTTACTCTTTAATCTTGGGGGGTCTTCAAACTTTTATGCCCGAGGGTCACGTCAAAAAATTCGCAAAGATCCACGAGCCACATCAATAGGTTCACGAAGATCCATAGGCCACAAGTTCTATCAAAAAATAGTATACTCAGAAAATTTATATATATAAAGCGATGACTTGTTTCACAAGACTATAATTGATTCTAAGAGGAAAAACAATGTTAGAGATTTATATATATATATATATATATATATATATATATATATATTTGTGTGTATAATGGTTTCAAAAAAAGTTAAAAGGAAATTTTTGAAACATTCCTCATTTTAAGAATATTTTTTTCTGAAATGGATCTAAAATATATAAATAGAATGTTTTAAATATCAAGAATAAGAGAAGAAAATGTTTTTACGACAAAAAGCTGACAAGGCAGTTTTTCTTGAAATTGCCCCAAATTTAAATGTGGGGACACTAAAATGCCTTCAGCGGGCCACTCGTGTCCCGTGGACCACGGGTGGAAGACCCCTACTCTGATCTATTAAATAAATCGAATCCTTTATAATGTAGTATTATTGAATTCTATAAGAAAATCGTATATGCAAGTTATTGACAAATATTCTTTGTCTCCAAGACGACACATGGCTTTGACTTAACCGATAACACGGTTTTAGTAAGGTTTCTTTTACGTGTGTTATCTTTCAAAGCAAATGCAATTATTTTGCATTTCCATTTGTTCATTCCACACTTTCTACCAATGAAATTATTTTTAATTTTGTAAATTCAATTTGTGACGTCTCTCGCGTCCTTCTTCTAACATAACTCCTAAGTTCTTTGACGGCCACGATTAATGGCAAAACTTTTCCAACCCCCTCCAAGAAGAAACGGTCGAATATGTAAA